>JAVJIF010019812.1:0-103064 GCA_038442645.1 Agave tequilana | reverse complement strand
TTGACTCAGATTCTGACTGGATACATTTTAGTATTTGAATCATAACTTTCGCTACTGAATCTCAAATCTGAGATTCAAGATGATCCAGAAAGAAGACTTACAGTCCTTATGTTGATCACTATTTCTAATTCTATCATTTGATAAGTGATATTCACAATCACCACCCCAATAAACTGCAGATCAGAACTGAATATCCCATCAAATCAAGTTTGGAGATAAGGGGAGGATTCAAATCAGAAATAGTCAGCTTTCCCTATCTTCATACCCTCTAACCTCTGCATTTCTTCTATAAATACCTGCAATCTCAAATGCAGAAGGACTTCCAAGCAGAGATAGATTTTGGCCAGTTTTTCATTCTTTTTAGTGTAGTTTTTATTTTCTTTTTATGTAATTTTTATTTTTTTGTAAGCTTAGGTTAGATTGAGATTCATGTAAGTAAGAGAGAGAGGCTTATTTTGAGAGTGACACACGATGTACCCTCCTCCTTTCTTCATCGTTTTTGCAAGTAATAAGAGGTAATTTTTTTTATGTTCGTCTTTACTTTTGTTTTCTTCTTCTTCTTTCTACTTTTCCTCTTTTGGTTTTGATGAGTATCTAAGTGAATATAGAAGCATCAGTATAGCCATATTTGTGTGAGTGCCACCGATATTTCATGATGATGTTTCTCCTCCTCAAGATTTCATATCATTTCATTCTTGTTCGTCTGATGATATAATATGCGAATGGGGACTGAGCTCGATCTTATGAATTATGCGTTGATCGCCTCCGAAGTAAGGTAAAACATGCAAGGGTTTCAGGTAAGTCATCAACCAAAGGAGGTAAGTTTTTCTTTTAGTTTTCTTTCTTTAATTCTTTAGTTTAGTACATACACACATCCACCACTTCTTTTATCACTCTTTTTCATTTCATTTGTACATATCACTTCTAGTTTTTCCATCTTCTTATCTACCATCTTCTTCCTAGCTCACTTTAACCTAATTTTTCTTTTTTTTCTTTAAAGACTAAAGAGGAACTTTAACCATACTTTGTAGCCTAAAGGAGAACTTACTAAAAAGCTTCCATCGCTAGTCCTCCTTATGGATCACGACCCGCATAGCCACTTGCTATAGCGGTAGAATTGAGCACCTTGCACTACTGTTTTAAAAGTTCTGAAATTCTGTATTTTTGTGCAGGACAGCCTCAATCAATTTTTGGCGCCGTTGCCGGGGAGGGACGGTAAGTTATTCTATTTTAGATTTACATTTTTGGTTAACTTTCTTTTTTATTGTGGTGTATAGGTTCAACAAGGAATTTTTGCTGCAGTAGACATATAAGTGGCCTTGGACTCTGCTCAAGAAGTAGAGCCAAGAAGCCCATATTGCTACATTCCTTTGGCAATCTGAGTGAACTACTAACCTGTATTTTCTGCAGGTTAGCTGAATTGCAAAGTTTAAATCTGTTACTATTTATTTCCTTGTTGACTCACTGTATATACATTTCTATTACAACAATAAAAAGATGTTTGTTAAATTCTAAAAACAGTTTAGACTTGCATTTAGGCACGTGTCTATTCGTTTACATTTTCCATTACTGTTGAAGAGTGCTGGAGCAAAGTACGTGTGCATAGCATCTAGTATAAGAACACTTTTGGATTGTTTACATGCTTAAGTGTTCTTTTCTTGTTCACTGCACTAAATCAATCTTAAGGCTTGTCCTATAAACAAGATAAGGTGGGAAAGTCATTACCCCCCTTAGCCCACAACACTCTCCTCACTCACTAACCCAAGCCTAACTAAAAACTGAGTAGACGTTGGCACTAGGGACATCTCGGACTCACTTAGGAGATTATCCTAAGCGGAAGGTGTTAGAATTTGACTCCTGCCAAATCAGTGTGTTAAGGAAAGGGATTGAGGGGCGAAACCCCGAAGGCTGGTGGTTTGGTTATTAGGCCCGTCCGCTTTTGGCGCGGATACCTCCCACTAATCTTGCCCTGACCTGGCTGATTAGCTTGTGGTAAAAGTCTATATTATACCTCCCGTGGACAGTTTAACCAGTTAGGAGTCGTCTAGGTCAAAGGTCTACCCTAACTTAGTTAACATTTTTTTTCTTTGTTTGCTTATTTGTTTGTGTTTTATTGTGTGATATGGCTTATGACAATAATTTTTTCAATTTTAATGTAATTCATATTACACCTCATTTTTGGATATTACCAATCCGGCATATCATAACTTTACCAAACTAGTGTGTTAGATTGGTCTTATCTGAATCAATATAACCCATGCCCCAATCTAATAACCATAGTTTCTAGAATAATTTCAACTCTTCACAGAGTCAATGGGGATTCACTTCCCCCGAGTCAATTTTCAACCAACTTGTCCTCCTTATCCACCTTGTCCACAATATTTCCAAGATTCATACTCTTCCACCAGTCCAAAATAGAAATCATCAATTTTGGAATAAGCTGCGTGAGTCCAAACAACAAGCACAAAACTGATGGACTCACAATTTCACCACAAATTCTAAACAACACTTCATCTTTTCAAGACCAATCACAACTAAATAATGAACCAATTAACTATGAAAATATGCTTAAAGCATGACTCAGGATCAAAACGCTCGTAATCATGACATAGATATGATGGTCCAAACTCTACGTTCTCACCGTTTGGCCCTTTCTGATGTCCCTAACCATTCTGTTAGAGCCGAAGAGTCATGTTGTTTTGGAAAACAAGGTTCCATTTCAGCACAATCATTTGAACTTGCCCAAACTCCAATTTTTAAAGATGACATTGACAGTTTGGCAAGTTATCACTTTGCTGAAATTGAACTTGAGAATGAATATGATCATGAACCTCAACTTAGTGATTCAGTTCTACTTTCTGATTCAATTATGATCCGGTGTCTTCACCAGATTTCAATCTTTTTCCCGAGTCAACATTGAATCCTGTGCCAATTCATAATGAAATTGAATCGCCCATCTTTGATGTTCATCGTATTGAACTTGACTAATTTTATAATCTTGAAAGTCCCATTGACAAATTGGTAAGTTCTCATTTTTATGAAATTGAACTCAATGAGAAATGTGACCTAGATTCTCAATTTTGTGATCCAATTCAAATTCCCGAATCAATATTGACTCCTGTTTTGTTACCCGACTTGAGTAATATTTTAGAGTCAGTTTTGATTCCCACACCTGTCATTCTTGAAATTGAATCACCAATATTAAGCCACATTCCATTGTGGGAGAATGAATGTGGACTTGAGTTTCAACTTCTTGATTTGGACCCACTTCCTGAACCAATCTCAACTCCTGAACCTTTACTTGACTTAAGTCATTTTTCTGAGTCGGTATTAGTTCCCATACTTCCAAAGTCCACGTCAATTATTCCATTTTTTTTCAACTCCATTTTGGGACAAGGCGGTTGACAAAATTGACTCTGAAATTAATTATGGAATTTGGAAATTAGTTGGGGTTAAATTTTTAATAAATCCTTCATGTACATCATTTTAGTGGGTTATATTAGAGAGATTTCTGGTGGGTTCATCCGAACTCCATGCAAAGTCGATTGGGCCGCAGTTTGTAGACCAATTAGACCACCACCGGAACCACTACCTTAAGGTAGTATTTTCCTTCCCTGTTTTCTTTTTCATACATCTATGCATTAATTCATACATTGAGGACGATGCATGAGATAGGTGTGGGGGAGGGTTCTAACATAAATTAGGTTTTTCTTTTTATTAAAAAAAACAAATTTTTTTTAACATTTTCTTTACTTTTAAAACTTTTTGAAAATAGAAACAATATTTTGACATATTTTTTGTAAGAATTAAGTGAATTTTAAGGAATAGGAAATCAATATTAGGATTTCTTAAACTTGGTAAAATATGATTATTTGTTTGATTTTTAGGGTAGGAAGATAATTTGTCAAAGTAATTTAGTCTTGATCTTTACCTTAATGAAATATGCACACTTCATGCACTTACACACTTAGGGTTTAAAAACAAAGATTCTTATGCCTTATAAAAAAAAGATATATCTATGAAAGATGAACAAATCTAATTATTGATTAGCTAGGTGCTTTGGCCTAAGTAAGCTTAGTATTTATGCGAAAGATGATTAGATGAGTTTGATATAAAATATATATATATATATATAAAAATCCTCTGATTAAGCTGGGTATTTGTGCCTAATAAAGCATAAGTATTCACGCCTAAAAGTGGTTCATATAATAAAATCCTTAGTTTTGTAGCCTTGTTTGCTCGAGTCCTTAAGTTCTTGGGGTGTTTTTCTCACCCGGTGCCCTATGACCGTTTGGTTGGGAGTCACAGATTAAAAGCTCGTTACATGGGCAGATTAGAAAGCCTAATAGAACTAAGGAATATTACCACCAAAAAGTAAAAAAATAATAAATAAATAAATAATGCATAAGAGTTAGAGTTAAAGAACCCTTAGTCAAAATTTCACAGTCACAAAAGTGCATATGACTTAGGGTAAAGTAATAGACTAGATGAGAAATACAATTTAACTCCTTACTCTGATTGATAACAAATTTTTAAATAGAGACTAAGTTTAGGAATGAAAAATTCGATTTTTCTATAAACTTATAGATTACTTAGATCTTACAATAATATTTCAATATTTTTTTCTTTCAAAATACTTTTCGAAAATACTAACTGTTTATTTCTCTTTCTTTACGGATTTTGTGGGTGTAATCCAGTGAAAACCCTCACGAGACAAAACTCATCCTTTAGGGAAAACCTAGAGGTTTAACGGCTTGTTGCACAGGCTCAGTGCAATCGCGTGATCTGAGAAAGTGGTCTAATAATTTTTTGTTTAGTTGTTTTTCTGAGGACGAGCAAAAGATAGGTGTGGGGTGTGATCGTACATATATTTTGTATTCTTTTCATTACACTCCTACATTTATCGTGTAATAAATCTGCTAATTTTTTTATCTTAAATATCTATTTTGCAGAAGATAATAATGAAGAGAAAGAGGATTAAACCAAATAAATACAAGTTAAAATCAAATTTAAGTGAATCTATTTGGTTAGCTGAGGATGATCCCAGATCTAGTTAGAACAGATCAAGGATTGGGGCAAATCAGATAGATAACACCAAATGGAAACCGGTAAAATTCGGATTTCTATAATCCATTTTGGTTAGCTAAAGATCAACCGAGGATAATATCAAATACAGAGAGATAAATGGATAGAGAGAAGATCAACGGATGAGATGAAGCAAGTTTGACTCAGATTCTGACTGGATATATTTTAGTATTTGAATCATAACTTTCGCTACTGAATCTCAAATCTGATGATTCAAGATGATCCAGAAAGAAGACTTACAGGGATACAACTCTTATGTTGATCATTATTTCTAATTCTGTCATTTGATAAGTGATATTCAGCAATCAACACGCAAAAACTGCAGATCAGAATTGAATATCACATCAATCAAGTTTGGAGATAAGGGAGGATTCAAATTCAGAAATAGTCAGCTTTTCCTATCTTCATACTCCTCTAACATCTGCATTTCTTCTATAAATACCTGCAATCCCAAAGGCAAGAAGGACGACTAAGCAGAGATAGATTTTAGGCCAGTTTTTCATTCTTTTTAGTGTAGGTTTTATTTTCTTTTTATGTAATTTTTATTTCTTTGTAAGCTTAGGTTAGATTGAGATTCATGTAAGTAAGAGAGAGAGGCTTATGTTGAGAGTGACACGATGTACCCTCCTCCTTTCTTTTTCATCGTTTCTGCAAGCAATAAAGGTAATTTTTTTTATGTTCGTCTTTACTTTATTTTCTTCTTCTTCTTTCTACTTTTCCTCTTTTGTTTTGATGAGTATCCAAGTGAATATAGAAGCATCAGTATAGCCATGTTTGTGTGAGTGCCACCGATATTTCATGATGATGTTCTCCTCCTCAAGATTCCATATCATTTTATTCTTGTTCGTCTTGATGATGTAATGCGAATGGGGACTGAGCTCGATCTTATGAATTATGCGTTGATTGCCTCCGAAGTAAGGTAAAACATGCAAGGGTCCCAGAAGTCATCAACCAAAGGAGGTAAGTTTTCTTTTAGTTTTCTTTCTTTTAATTCTTTAGTTTAGTACACCTCAATCTACCACTTCTTTTATCACTCTTTTCAATTTCATTTGTACATATCACTTCTAGTTTTTTCATCTTCTTAATCTACCATCTTTTTCCTAGCTCACTTTAACCTAATTTTTCCTTTTTCTTTTAAAGAACTAAAGAAGAACTTTAACCATACTTGTAGCCTAAAAGAGAACTTACAAAAAGCTTCCATCGCTAGTCCCTCCTTGTGGATCACGACCCGCATAGCCACTTGCTATAGCGGTAGAATTGAGCACCTTGCACTACTATTTTTAAATGTTCTGAAATTCTGTATTTTTGTGCAGGACAACCTCAATCAGACCCACTGTAAATATTGTTTGTCGATACCCCCGTTGGTTTCCAATAACAACCTTATTTTACTCAGATGTGGACATATGTATGCTGGGATGCTAGTTCGTAATCTAGACATCTGGGTAAGATAGGTAATAATGATAATAAAGATGCCAACTATGAATCCGTTGTAAGCTTTGCCGAGTTTGCTTTCATCGAATTTTACATTGGATTTTCAGTTTATGACCCTTATTATATTATAGCTGTTTACATCCTGCTTTACCACTCATGTTCTATTCCACCAGTCTCTTTCTTGTATTCCCTACTTGATATCACTAGCTATATATCTACTTGCTCCTGTATGCTTGTGCTCACGACACAGTTTTCAATGCATGTTTTATGATGCAGATTTATCGATGCACATGTGCTTATCTATGCACGCCACTTGGCATTCGTATCACCACCACTCGCTGGGGAGTTCGGACTCCCCTAGATCCTCATGTTCAGGTCTCAAGCTTGGAGCTTGTGGATTCTCTCAGTTGCTGACTGGAGAGGTGCAGCGGTAGCGTGGATCACCGACAGACCGTCCAGAGCCCTATCCTTCTGGGCTCCCTGTCCGTCTCTCGAGTTTTCCTTCTGTAAACTCGTGAGCGCCTTTTGTACTATTCATACTTGTACATTTCTTTGAATTCTCGCATTTGCGCCTATCGGTGATGTAATATTCTTGTAATATTGTGTCATCTGTGATAACTTTGTAATTGTACTCATATGTTAGAATGTATAATGCACCGCGTGCTTCCGTACTCTGATTCTTGCCTGTACTGATGCTTAGCGTATATATGTGAGGGTAATTTTGACCTGCGTATATACTGTTGGCCCGGAGGCCTTCCTCTCTAGTTTTGATGATGATTAACTCATGTAGTTATGTTTACTAATAGTCTTGTGTTGTTTAAGTTTCAGATCGTTAACCAAGATATAGTTGGTGATTAGCTTCAACAAGGAGTTTAGTAGCCTTCACTTGGTGATTCCAGTGCCGAGCATCAAGATCATACCTTTGCACTCGGTGGATCACGTTTGGGATCGAGTCGGCTTGAAGATTGAAGATCGTCAAGAAGACTTAGGTATCCTAGTGTTTTAGTGTGTTTTAGATCCATTTGTAAAGCTTAGTATAGTTGATATGCTCAAGTGCTCAATACACACACGTTTTTATGGTTTTTCGGTTTTTAATTTAACCAATATTTGTTTTCATGAATAGATTGATCAAAACAAGTTTAAATGCTTTATATGTATAGTAGATGTATTCTTTCTATACATGCATGCTTAAACTTCCTATACAAACTTATTTTGACTTTCCTATTCATATGAGTATTGAAAAATCAAAGTTTTGAAATCACCTGAGGGGGGGTGAATAGGTGATGGCTATATGATAATGGCAATTATGCGGAATTTAAAATTTAACTCTAAACAATTAGCACAATACAATATTTCTTGGAAGTAAAAGACAATGTAAAATTGCAAGTAATAAAGAGATAGAGTTAGAAGAATTTGAGCAAACGCAAACACGCCGATATGTTTCCGAGGTTCGAGCCACGCTCTACGTCCCCGCCTTCACACTTGAAGGATTTCCACTATTGAGGATCCCACCGATCAACAATACAAGGACAACACTTGTCCGTCTCCCGTGATGCCACTACACCACCTTGAGCACACTAGCTCGCCTTGAGGCCGATGCCTCTACAACTTCACTCAATTACAATGGAAGTGATCACACTTGATCACTTTACAAAAGGCTCACTAAGCACAATCCTAGAACCAAATAGTAGAGTTAGAGTATGGGATTGTGTAGTGCAAAACTAGAGAGAAGTAGAGGAATAGGCTCAAGTAAGGTGTATGGAATTTTGGCTTTGGAGAGAAAAATCTTTTCTAAAATGAACTTTGGAAATCTTGAGAAACTCTTGTAAAACTCTTGATATTCTTTGTAAAATTGTTGGTCATGTCACTTGAAGTGACTACCTATTTATAGGGGTCAAAAACTGCTCAAGAGATTCGTTGGAGACAAATCCCTAAAGTCAAAGAGTCAGAAAATATAGCTGTTGAGTCTGTCAGAATTTTTGACAGAGTGCCGGTCGACCGGGTCGGTCGACCGCCAACGGTCGAAAATCCGACCGTTGGGGCTCACCGGTCGACCGGGTCGGTCGACTGGCAATTTCCAGAGAGCAAAGGGTTTGGGCCGGTCGAGTATCGGTCGACTCCCGTCGACTGATACGCACATGCACAGTTGTGCATGTCGGTCGAGTCCCGGTCGACTGCCTGTCGACCGGTCACTGTGAGTTTCTGAAAAATCAGAATTTACAGGACCTGGACAATTTTGGATTTGGTTTTGGGTCTTGGATAAAATGTTTTGGTCTTGAAAAATCATAGAGTATGAGCATGTGTCATACTACTAACAAGGTAAAATACTTGGTAAAAATTCTTTTGATAAAAACTTGATTTTCCATGAAATGTTTTTCCAAAAACTAGTCTTTCTAAAATCGTATTTCCAAAATAAATAAGTTCATCTAAAAGTAAGTTTGGAAATGAAAATAGAAAGTATTTTTGAAGCCAAAAATCACTCTAGAAAATGTGTGTGTGTGATATCCCATATCTCTACTTCTACTATTTAGTTTTGACAAAAATTCTAAAACAAAATAGACAAAATACAAATCTTGGATTCTTGATCTTTTTCTTGATTTATTCTTTAGCGCAAATTCCCGAAGCTTCCTATGTGCTTTAGCTTGGGAGTGCAAATCTTGGGCGAGCTCCAAATATGTGAGTCTTTTAGCGGAGTCGTCAAAATCTGTTTCTTGAACCTGAAATACTTTTAAACAAGATTATTAAATACATAACTAAATACGTTTTGCTATCATCAAAATAACCAGGATAATGGCCTTTGGGCCAATAATCTCCCCCTTTTTGATGATGGCAAAACATATGTAGTTATCAAAAGATATTTTGGGTAGAGTCTTCAAATGAAGCTCCCCCTCAACACAAGCATATATAAAAATCATACTCAGGCATATTATCACAATTGATAAATCATAAACATCATATATCCATGCCCACAGAAAATATCAACTACTCATGTCATATCATAGATAAAAGGAAATGAGTCTCAACATGACATAAGTACATAACACAAACGATACATGTCCACAACACAGAAATAAAAGGTGTCCAACACAACAAAATAAGTCAAGTACATAACAAAATAACAAAAGTGTCACAACAAAATATCTCTCTCTCCAAATATCTCTCCCCTTTTTGACATCATCAATAAAGGGGAGGTCACTCATCAGCATCATCAGCAGCATCACTCAGTGGCCTCGTCATCCTCCTCCTCGTCATCACCAGAGGCCTCAGCCATCGTCTGATCATCACCATCATCTGAGGAAAGAGAATCTACCTCCTCTGTATCCAAGGCATCAACTCTGGGGCGCGGTGGTGGAATAGAGACGCGAGCTCTGGGAGGGAAAGGAGGACCAGTGGCAGGGAGTCGACGAGCACCCGGAGTCCCATCAGGAACGACTATGTCAAATTTTGTGAACAGAGACTGAAACTGAACATCCACAAATCTCATGGATTCAGCCATATAAGACAAGTCGTTTCGGACCTCCGCCCGAAAAGCAGAATCCATAGCAGCACGAGAATCCATATCTGCACGAAGTGCAGAGACTTGCTCTCCGACCCAGGCCTGATGAGCCTCGATCATTGAGCGGACCTCAGAAGAAGCAAGCACCCTGAAACTCAGGAGCAGGAAAAACAGGAGGTGGAGCTGGAGCTGGATCAGCTGCAGGAACAGGTGGTGGTTGCACATGCTGTGTCGACGCAACTGAGCTTCCATCATCTTCAAAGCAGCAGCATTGAAATCAGATGAGGGTTTTGAGGGGCTTGACCAGAGAAATTAAAATCTAAAGCCCTGAGAAGATGGGTAATGAGCATGCCGTAAGGCAGACTCCTACCAGCAGTGCGAATATGATCACAACACATATGAGAGGCGATAACTCGAGAGAAATTTATCTTAATGCCTTTAAGGAGGCAGTAGATAATCAAAGGAACAGGACCTCGAGCATGACTGAATTCACCAGATTTAGGCACGATATTATGAAAATAATCTTAGCAAGGACTTGAGATTGGAGGGATACTGACTCACAATTTCATTCCTCACCAAGTCGGGATTGTCATCCTGGTGAATGAGAGTGGATGCGGTGAGTGACGACTCACCCTCCGGATATTCTGAAAAATCATGAAGGTCGTGAGAATAAACATCTACTCCATCAGTGGAAAGATGAAGAATCCTAGCAAACTGACCTAGGGAAATATTTATGTCCCTACCCATCACACGGGAGATGATCCGGTTCCCACTAAATTCAAAATTGGCATAGAAATAGGGAACCAAGGATGTGTAAACCTTCTCCCTGATGGAGAGAAAATCCACAAGATTGTTGGCACGGAGAATGTGGGGATATCAAGATGTTCAAAGTCATGGATAGCCACATACCTACCCGAATTGTGTTCCTAGGGGCTAGATGTGTGTAACGGTCAGAGGCAAGATCGTTACGCAACAAAGGATCAGTCCTAGGGGCTTGAGAGGAGGATTGGGCAATGCCCTTTCCCTTCTCAGAACGATGCCTTTTAGGAGGCATGATAAAAATCAAATTTTTAGGGTTTTGCAGGTAAAGGCACGATCTAGATGATCAATCAACCTAATATGAAGACAAAGAAGTGATATATCTATGCTAGAAAGGAAGAACAGATGTAAATCCGAATTTTTACCTTGAGAAAATTCTGAAACCCTAGCTTGAAAATCCAGAAATTCTGAAAATCTGATGGACGGATCGGCTTGAGATTGAAGATCTGAATTAGGAATGAGGAGTTTGAGATGGGTTTTGAAAGAATTTGAGATCAAGTGAACGGATTTGAAGTTAGAAAATATGGGAAGAAGAAAGTCCTGCGGCTCGCTGAGAGAGAAATGAGAGAGTGAGAGAAACAGTGAAGAAAAAGTCCAAATATAAGCCAGAAATCGACGATCGGTCGACTGGGTTTAAGGGCCGGTCGACCGAAAAGATACAGAGAGTCACGCACTCGGATCGGTCGACTGGTCCTATAAAACAGTCGACCGGTAGCAGAAAAAAAAAATAAAAAATTTTTCTCAGGCAGAGTCGGTCGACTGGGGTTAGGGGCCGGTCGACCGGCTTTGTCTGAAAATCTGCTACCAGAATCTGATCCAGAAAAAAAATTTAAAAAAAATTATAACAAATAAAATATGAAATATTATAATATACAGGGATACAACAACCAGTTTTAAATCTTTATTTTAGTGATCACATCAACAAAAACTTCACACAAAATGTTTTAATTTTATTTTACAAATTTAAACAAAGATTTAAGATGTTGAAGCCGAATACCCAGTGACGGGTTCTGAACTTCATCCTCTTGATTCCTCTTGAATGAGTTGAGGTGCGCAATTGCCATCTTTAAGGTATTTGTTTAAATAAGAAATTTTGATTATTAATTTATACTTTTGAAAATAGCATATACATATAGATACACAAAAATATGGACATGTGGACAAATATGACATAAGGCATAAAAATACAAGATATGAAAATTAACGCAAGGCATGTACACAACATGATAGAAAAGTAGTTCTATATAGGCATGTATCAATGGAATACAAAGCAAACTATCAATTCTATACACATGTTACATTACCAAAATCAACAACTATTTTAAAATGGAGATGTTACCAATTTAAGGGCAATCTCCAAAAATAGGTGCCTCCACGATAGCGATGCAAGCTAGATTTGAACTTTGAGCTTAGTTGCATCTACCACCCGGGCACCGTCTCCCCTAAGTCTTGGAGGAAGTAGATCCACCTGTATCACCTACATTTGGAGGATCTTTTGGTACCCAAATCTTTGAGGGTCCTTTGGGGTTAGTACCGGGGCGAACCTAAACATATTTATTATTAACATTATTTTTAGCATAACAAAACTTTTCTAAATGGCCTTTGCGGCCACAATGAGTGCAAACATAAATTCTACCACTACTATACATGTATGCATGCTTATGTGTGTGCGCATGTTTCCGTGCATGTGTATGTGTATGAGATGCATGTTTCCCTTGGGATACTCCCTTAGGAAATTTAGATGCTATCTTTTTCAAATCAAAAGCATAACTTTTTAATTTTGAGTCCAAAGCTTCAACACGTTTTTGGATCTCAACAAAATCATTTTTATCAATTGAAACTATGGGGTTTTACCCTTATTTGCAAGTTTATATTTATCAAAATTATTTTTCAATTTTCCAAAAGAGCTAGATAAAACATCCTTTTCTTTAACAACTATTTCAACTTTATATTTTAAAGCTTCATTTTCTCTTTTTAATTTCTTATTTTGAGATTGGGAAATCTCATACCTATTTTGCAATTCTTCAAAAAAATGTGCAAGCTCATCCATAGTTAACTCATCCTCATCTAAAGAATTTTCGAGAGTTACCATAGGTGCATCCTCCCCATGTGCCATGAAACACATGTGCGCGGCGTCGACTTCCTCTTCGGATTCCGACTCCGTGTCATCCCAAGTAGCCACCATTGCTTTCTTCTTTCTTTGCCCTTCTTGGATGTGGTCGCTTGGAGAGCGGGGCAATCGGCAATGAGGTGACCGATCTTCTTGCAATGGAAGCAAGGACCGGGCTCCTCTCTTTTTCTTTCAAATCTCCCTTGAGGTTTCCTCGCCGGAAATTGCTTTGTCTTCCCTTTTTGTAAAACATCTTGCCCACCTTCCGGATGAGCATGGCGAAGTCTTCATCGCACTCATCCGATGAATCATCCTCGTCTTGAATGGTTGGAGCGGCTTTGAAGGCTATTGATTTCTTCTTGGGTGCCTCCCTTTCTTCTCGTACCTTCATCTCCATCTCATGTGTTTTGAGATTGCCGATGAAGCCGGAGAAGTCCATCTCCTCTTTGTCATTTAGCTCTTTGAGGGTTGTCGCCTTAACTTCCCAAGCTTTGGGAAGAGCTCGAATCACCTTCCTTATCTTTTGATCGTTGTCAATCTTGTCGCCTAAGGAAGAAAGAGCATTAGTTATTTTTGTAAAGCGAGTGAGCATGTCATCAATGCTCTCATTATCAATCATGTAAAAATTCTCATATTGAGAACGTAACAAGTCAACTTTTGCTCTCTTGACTTGTGACGTTCCCTCATGAGTCACAATAAGCATGTTCCAAACTTCATATGCCGATTTACAATTAATGATGCGTGCAAGGTCATCTTCATTAAGTGCTTGTGTTAATGCATATTGTGCCCTAGCATTTGCTTCATAGTCTTTGGAAGTATCCTCGGACCATGTGCTCTCATCACTAGTTGGTTCAATGAAGTCTTTGGTAATGCCCTAGCTACCCTAACACCTAAGGATTTCAAAAACAAGTTCATCTTGACTTTCCAAATAGGAAAGTTCAAGCCATCAAATTTGGGAGGGGATTTAATGCTAGAAAAGTCCATGGATGCCATGAATGCACAAGCAAGTAAAATGCAACAAACAACAACAAGCAAATATATAGCCAAATGAAGGATCTCCCTAAGGTGGTTAAACCAAATCAAGGTTAGGCTCTGATACCAATTGAAATCACCTAGAGGGGGGTGAATAGGTGATGGCTATATGATAATGGCAATTATGCGGAATTTAAAAATTTAACTCTAAACAATTAGCACAATACAATATTTCTTGGAAGTAAAAGACAATGTAAAATTGCAAGTAATAAAAGAGATAGAGTTAGAAGAATTTGAGCAAACGCAAACACGCCGATATGTTTCCGAGGTTCGAGCCACGCTCTACGTCCCCGCCTTCACACTTGAAGGATTTCCACTATTGAGGATCCCACCGGATCAACAATACAAGGACAACACTTGTCCGTCTCCCGTGATGCCACTACACCACCTTGAGCACACTAGCTCGCCTTGAGGCCGATGCCTCTACAACTTCACTCAATTACAATGGAAGTGATCACACTTGATCACTTTACAAAAGGCTCACTAAGCACAATCCTAGAACCAAATAGTAGAGTTAGAGTATGGGATTGTGTAGTGCAAAACTAGAGAGAAGTAGAGGAATAGGCTCCAAGTAAGGTGTATGGAATTTTGGCTTTGGAGAGAAAAATCTTTTCTAAAATGAACTTTGGAAATCTTGAGAAACTCTTGTAAAAACTCTTGATATTCTTTGTAAAATTGTTGGTCATGTCACTTGAAGTGACTACCTATTTATAGGGTCAAAAACTACTCAAGAGATTCGTTGGAGACAAATCCCTAAAGTCAAAGAGTCAGAAAATATAGCTGTTGAGTCTGTCAGAATTTTTGACAGAGTGCCGGTCGACCGGGTCGGTCGACCGCCAACGGTCGAAAATCCGACCGTTGGGGCTCACCGGTCGACCGGGTCGGTCGACTGGCAATTTCCAGAGAGCAAAGGGTTTGGGCCGGTCGAGTATCGGTCGACTCCCGGTCGACTGATACGCACATGCACAGTTGTGCATGTCGGTCGAGTCCCGGTCGACTGCCGGTCGACCGGTCACTGTGAGTTTCTGAAAAATCAGAATTTACAGGACCTGGACAATTTTGGATTTGGTTTTTGGTCTTGGATAAATGTTTTGGTCTTGAAAAATCATAGAGTATGAGCATGTGTCATACTACTAACAAGGTAAAATACTTGGTAAAAATTCTTTTGATAAAAACTTGATTTTCCATGAAATGTTTTTCCAAAAACTAGTCTTTCTAAAATCGTATTTCCAAAATAAATAAGTTCATCTAAAAGTAAGTTTGGAAATGAAAATAGAAAGTATTTTTGAAGCCAAAAATCACTCTAGAAAATGTGTGTGTGTGATATCCCATATCTCTACTTCTACTATTTAGTTTTGACAAAAATTCTAAAACAAAATAGACAAAATACAAATCTTGGATTCTTGATCTTTTTCTTGATTTATTCTTTAGCGCAAATTCCCGAAGCTTCCTATGTGCTTTAGCTTGGGAGTGCAAATCTTGGGCGAGCTCCAAATATGTGAGTCTTTTAGCGGAGTCGTCAAAATCTGTTTCTTGAACCTGAAATACTTTTAAACAAGATTATTAAATACATAACTAAATACGTTTTGCTATCATCAAAATAACCAGGATAATGGCCTTTGGGCCAACAAGTTTGATAAAATACAAGTTTTACTTTTTGATAAAAATGATTAGACACAAAAATAGTTCAAATTGCTTGATATTTGAGTTGAAATTTTTATCACATGTTTATATATCAATGCAAAATGATAAAACTATTTTTGGTATTTTTACAAAGACTTAAAAGATTTTTAGAAATATTCTTTACATGTGTTTCTGTCCCAGAACAGTGGCTGACAGGCCAGGTCGGCCGACCCGCGGGTCGACCGCACCAAAGGCCGGTCGACCCTTGCGGTCGACCGACGTGCACAGGCTTGTGCACGTTTGGCAGTCACAGGGACGGTCGTCGGCCGGGCGCCGACCAGACCAGAGAGCTCTGCTCTCTGTTTCTGACGGTCGGCCAGGCGGTCGACCGAGATGGCCCAACGGTCATAATTATGACCGTTGGCGGTCGGCCGGCCGGCCGACCGCTAGCCTGTCAGGCTGCTAGATCAGCCTCACGGCTAGTTTCTGGTTTTTGCCTATATAAACCCCATTTCTTTGGGATTTTGGTCAGGTTTTTAACAAGAAAATTCCCAGTTTCTCCAGAGTTTAAAAGAAGTTTTCAAAGAGTTTTAAAGCTTAAAAGTTTTCATCTTTATTGTTTTTCAAGGGTTTTGGAAAATCAAAGAAAACTAAGTTTTTGAGATATTGTTTTGGATTTTCATTTCTATCATCTACAAGAGATTTCCCAGTAGTTTTTCTTTGTTATTTGATTTCCAAAAACACCTTGATATCCACTTGAGCTATATCTTCTATCCTAATCTATTAGGATCTTGTTTTGTGGAAAAAGGAGAGGTTTGTGGTTGTGATATACCACTTGTTGTAAAAACCCTCATTTGTTGGTTGCTCCCTCTTTGGTAGAGGTTGAGGTTGTTGTATTGGGTTGGTGTTTGCTCCCTCTTTGGTAGAGGTTGAGGCTTGTGGTTTGCTCCCTCTAGTGAGAGGTGGAGTTTGTTTTGTAACCCTCTTCGGTAGAGGTGTTGGTTGTTGTTTGGCTACGGGCCTACCCCTCGGTTGTGAGGCGGTGTTTGAGAGAGGAGTTCAGTACTCCCTTTGTTGTAACAAATCCTCCTCGGTGGAGGTTCCTTGGTGGGAGATAGTGGATTGGAAATCCTACATGGTGGTGTAGGCGGGGATGTAGAGCTAGGGGCTCGAACCTTGAAACATATCTTGTCTTTGCGTTTGATCCATTGTCTTTTACCCTCTCTCTCTTTTAATTGTGCAAAGCATCATTCATATCATTCATATCTATTTGCTTGTGTTGTCCTTGCATTGATTCATATTGCTTATTCATTATATGCTTGGATTGCTTGTGTGTGTGCCTCACTTGTACTTAACCACAAGAGCTTCATATAGCACCTCAACCCATATCTAGGAGAATCAAGAGGAGTTAGTCCAGAGCCCTTCAGGGGAATTCGGCTACACTTGTGTGTTGTATTAAGTGTGTTGCAAAATTTGCATTAGCTTCCACATTTAGTGCATTTAGTTTCTAGATTAGCATAATCACCTATTCACCCCCCTCTAGGTGGTTTTCAATTGGTATCAGAGCCTACGCTCCTGATATTAGGCTTAACATCCTAGGAGTGAGATCCATTTATTTGCTAATCTTGTTTGCATTTGCTTGTTTTGCACACATATAGTTTATACCATGGACCTCATGACCCCACCTAGATTTGACCTTCCAACATTCTTGTTTGGAAGACTAGGATATCCATTTACCTACAAACCCTAGGCTTACATGTTTTTCTTGCCGCTACCAAGAAATGCTATCTTGGTAATAGCAAGCATATAAGGGCCAATGCACAAGCCCTTGAGGCCATTAGAAGCACATTAAATAAAGAATACCTTATGCTTGCTTCTAACTTTGATTCCGCATTTGCAGTGTGGAACATGTGACAACAACCACCACCTCCGAGCTTAAATTGCCTATCCAACCGAGGAATCTAGTGGAGAATCTGAGTCTCATGCATAATGGTCCAAGGGAATGACTCCCTTGAGGTACATTCGGAACCCCACTTAGAGTGTGATGATAGTGCTAGTTCTTCATGTGATGATAATATTGATCCCCATGCTTTAAATGAAGAACTATCTATTGTATGTGAAAAATTAATAGAAAAATATAAAGTTTTGAAAAAGAAAAGTCTAGGCATTAATAATGAAAATAAATTTTGATTGCTAGACTTAATATTGTTTTGCAAGAGAAGGTTGAAATTTCTAATGAAAGGGATTCATTGAAATCTCAACTTAATCTTGTTTTAAAAGAAAATGAGTTTTTAAAATCTAAAAATGATTGCCATGTTATTTTGAAGAAAAATGAAAAATTGTCTCAAAAAATTGATTTTGTTGTAAAAGAAAATAATTCTTTGAAAATAAAAATTGATTCTATTTCAAAGGATTTAGAAATTTGTCTAAAGAAAAATGAAGTATTGCAAAATAAGATTGATGCACATGTTTGCCATGCTAGGGTAGTATCACACACTTCACCTATTGCATGTTCCACTTCTTCTTTGATTGAAAATGATATAAATTTAATTAAGAAGAAAATGGATCGTTTGGGCTCCACTTTGAGCCAATGTGCCAAGAGCCATACACTTTGGAAACTTTGTTTCGAAAGAAACAAGTTCCATCTCTTATGCATGCACACCCTCCACAGCATATACATGCTCCTCACGGACACACTCATCACATGCATGCTTATGTGTACACTTGTACACATTGTGGACGTAAGGGCCACCTTGCTAAATTTTGTTATGATCATATACATGTTTCTAATTTAGCAAATAATTTTGTTTGGGTTAGAGAAGGTACTAACCCCCATGGACCCAAAAAGATATGGTACCAAAGACCACCTCTCGTATTTTTGATGTAGGTGTGGGCTCTCACATGACGTGAGAGTAGCGGTACCTTGGAGTGGATGCGTTCCGTGCTTAAAGGAAACTATTTGGATGCATCACTTTCAAGGGATGTTTTGTGGAGAAGACCACCATGTTTTGGAGACAAGAAAAGTTGCCTTCTTGGTTTTGGTAACGATTCTTAACTCCTAATTATTGTTTACATGCTTTTCATATTGATTGTTTATAGCATGTTTTGTTGTTTATTGATTAATATGCTAATGCCATGTTTATTAGACCCTTGACATGCATGTATAGCCTTTTGAGACACTCATGTTTAATATGGACTATTATTTTGTGTTCTCACCATTTGTTTAGCTATCATGTTTATCATAGGTTTAATAACATGTGGATTTCCATAATAATCATGTTTATGTTTATCATGTTGATTCATATCTTGTTTTTGATGCTTCATGATTTGAATATTTATTTAAATGTTAGTTTTCATTAAGACTAAGATTTATACTTGTACATATAGTGGGCCACAAATAAATCTATATATATGCGTGTGCTTGAATGCCTATTTGTACCCATTAGATGTGTTAGTATAACCTAGTTTTGATGATTCATACATTTTAAACTTGTATTCCTATTTTTAGATTTGTTTTATGTGTATGAGTTTTTCATTTCATGTATATGTGTATTTTTGTCAAACTTTAAGATATACATGTATACCCCTTGAGTCATTTGCTTTTCATGCAAATCTATATATATGGACTCAAATTGTATTTAGGGATATGTATGTATACTTCTTGTGTTGACAAATCATACATATACCCTGAAATGAAGTTTATTTTAATGAAAATTTAGTTATTCATTTTCATGTTTTTATGTGTTTTTGTTTAACTTCATGTATATGTCTATTTTATCCAAATTATTGTTATACATATACATCCTTTGAGCCACGTGCCTTCATGCATATATCTTTGTGGACTCGTTATTTTTGGATATGTATGTATACTTTAGTTTGTATAGGACATATATATACCTTGAAGATTAAATAAGGTTTGATGATTTTCATGTTTTCATGTTTCAAGGAATATTGAGCTTAATGGAACGTTTTTTTTCATGATTGTGATCTTCACATCTTATTTGTACACTCACATTTATTGTTTACTCATGTTTTGTTTTCATGAGTCATATTTATGCTTAATTGACTGAGTGTTTTGATATCATGTGGATTTCTTATTTCATGAAAAACAATTTGTTTTTATTCCTGCTTGAAGGATCTCGTACTAGTTAACAAAAAATTTTTTATTTTAACTAGTTCGTATTCTTCGTTTTGTAATATGAGGTATACACTTGCTATGATTGTTGTTTCAATTGGTATCATTGAATTCTTTCAATTGGTATCAATATTGACATTTCTTGTATACTCATATATGTTTGTATGTATGTATGTTTTTCAATTCCAATAGTATCAATTTCATTTGATATCTAACTTTTCATACATATATATATTTTATTATATCACTATATCTTGAGCACAAATTGTTTATTATGCTAAGCTTGAGCTTCATCTTTGTTTCAATTGATTCAATTTTCAATTGGTATCTCATTTCAAGCTTATGCATTGTTTTAGTTGTTATTTCATAAAGAGGGAGAAAATTCGATTTTCATATTTCAATATGTATTTGTATTTCCACTCCTTGCTTTATGATAGAAAATAAAAATTTCAAATTGATATCATATACTTAAAAAAAAATTACTCTCTTTTGATACAAGATGTTTATGATTTCAATTGGTATCTCAAAATTGTGTTTAAAGAAAATACTCTATTTTGATATCAAGATGTTTAGTTGAATGTTTTAAATAGGTATCTCAAAATTTTGTTTTAAAAGATAAATACAAAAGTTTTGATATGTATTGTCTATATGCAAGGAGAGCTTAACATCTCTTCTACATATAGATTCATGTTGAGTGTATCTTGTATTGAAGAGCTCGACATCTCTTCTTTATGTGATACATGTGTGTAGGAGGAGCTTCACATCTCCTCTTATGCATTGCATAGTGTACGTTATGTGAATTAGGGCTTGTCATCCCTCTTCATGTAATGTATCTATGTAGGAAAGCTTCACATCTTCCTCTTCATGAATGTATATAGCATATATCATTTATTGATTGACCTATGTTTACTTTCAATTGGTATCAAGATGCTACTTTGACATATTTTCAATTGATACCTAATTGATTGTCACCCCTATTTGGTTTTTGTTTTTGTTTTAGACAAAAAGGGGGAGATTGTTTTATTTACCCCTATTGATGATTGTTTCTTTGATTAAAAAAGGGGAGAAGATTTTGTTTTGATTTTTTTTTACCCCTTTATTGATGATTGACAAAAAGGGGAGAAAGATTTTGCTTATATATGCATATTTATATTTTGCATATATTAAGTTTAATTTAGTTTAATTTTAATTGGTATCTAGAGCATGTTTTGTTTTTGAATATTTCATTGTGTATCTAGAGCCTTTTATTGTTTATGCATATCTATGCATTCATGAGCCTTCATTGCATATTTATTGTTTATTTGTTTATGCATGAGTAAGGGGGAGCTTCTTTGAAGCTTAACTTTAATCTATGCATATATAACTCCATGAGTTTTGTCATCATCAAAAAGGGGGAGATTGTTGGCCCGAAGACCTTCCTCTCTAGTTTTGATGATGATTAACTCTTGTAGTTATGTTTATTAATAATCTTGTGTTGTTTATGTTTCAGATCGTTAACAATGATATTAGTTGGTGATTAGCTTCAACAAGTAGTTAGAAGCCTTCACTTGGTGATTCCAATGCCGAGCATCAAGATCATAACTTTGCATTCGGTGGATCACGTTTGGGATCGAGTCGGCTTGAAGATTGAAGATCGTCAAGAAGACTTAGGTATCCTAGTGTTTTAGTGTGTTTTAGATCCATTTGTAAAGCTTAGTATAGTTGATATGCTCAAGTGCTCAATACACACACGTTTTTATGGTATATCGGTTTTTAGTTTAACCGATATTTGTTTTCATGAATAGATTGATCAAAACAAGTTTAAATGCTTTATATGTATAGTAGATGTATTCTTTCTATACATGCATGCTTAAACTTCCTATACAAACTTATTTTGACTTCCTATTCATATATTGAAAAATCAAAGTTTGATAAAATACAAGTTTTAGTTTTTGATAAAAATGATTAGACACAAAAATAGTTCAAATTGCTTGATATTTGAGTTGAAATTTTTATCACATGTTTATATATCAATGCAAAATGATAAAGCTATTTTGGGTATTTTTACAAAGACTTAAAAGATTTTAGAAATATTCTTTACATGTATTTCTGTCCCAGAACAGTGGCTGACAGGCCAGGTCGGCCGACCGCACGGGTCGACCGCACCAAAGGCCGGTCGACCCTTGCGGTCGACCGACGTGCACAGGCTTGTGCACGTTTGGCAGTCACAGGGACGGTCGGCCGGGCGGCCGACCGGACCAGAGAGCTCTGCTATCTGTTTCTGACGGTCGGCCGGGGCGGTCGACCGAGATGGCCCAACGGTCATAATTATGACCGTTGGCGGTCGGCCGGCCGGCCGACAGCCTGTCAGGCTGCCAGATCAGCCTAACGGCTAGTTTCTGCTTTTGGCCTATATAAACCCCATTTCTTTGGGATTTTGGTCAAGGTTTTTAACAAGAAAAATCCCAGTTTCTCCAGAGTTTAAAAGAAGTTTTCAAGAGTTTTAAAGCTTAAAAGTTTCATCTTTATTGTTTTCAAGGGTTTTGGAAATCAAGAAAACTAGGTTTTTGGGATATTGTTTTGGATTTCATTTCTATCATCTACAAGAGATTTCCCAAGTAGTTTTTCTTGTTATTGATTTCCAAAAAACCCCTTGATATCCACTTGAGCTATATCTTCTATCATAATCTATTAGGATCTTGTTTTGTGAAAAAAGGATAGGTTTGTGGTTGTGATATACCATTTGTTGTAAAAACCCTCATTTGTTGGTTGCTCCCTCTTGGTAGAGGTTGAGGTTGTTGTATTGGGTTGGTGTTTGCTCCTCTTTTGGTAGAGGTTGAGGCTTGTGGTTTGCTCCCTCTAGTGAGAGGTGGAGTTTGTTTTGTAACCCTCTTCGGTAGAGGTGTTGGATGTTGTTTGGCTATGGGCCTACCCCTCGGTTGTGAGGCGGTGTTTGAGAGAGGAGTTCGGTACTCCCTTTGTTGTAACAAATCCTCCTCGGTGGAGGTTCCCTTGGTGGGAGATAGTGGATTGGAAATCCTACACGGTGGTGTAGGCGGGGATGTAGAGCTAGGGGCTCGAACCTCGAAACATATCTTGTCTTTGCGTTTGATCCATTGTCTCTTTTACCCTCTCTCTTTTAATTGTGCAAAGCATCATTCATATCATTCATATCTATTTGCTTGTGTTGTCCTTGCATTGATTCATATTGCTTATCATTATATGCTTGGATTGCTTGTGTGTGTACCTCACTTGTACTAACCACAAGAGCTTCATATAGCACCTCAACCCATATTTAGGGAATCAAGAGGAGTTAGTCCAGAGCCCTTCACGGGGAATTCGGCTACACTTGTGTGTTGTATTAAGTGTGTTGCAAAATTTGCATTAGCTTCCACATTTAGCGCATTTAGTTTCTAGATTAGCATAATCACCTATTTACCCCCCCTCTAGGTGGTTTTCATATACGTTGTAGTAACGTCTAATGATAATAAAAGACGCCAACTATGGATCCGTTTTATGCTTTGTCAAGTTTGCTTTCATCAGATTTTACATCAGATTTTCAGTTTATGACCCTTATTATATTATACCTGTTTACATCCTGCTTTACCACTCATGTTCTATTCCACCGGTCTCTTGCTTGTATTCCCAACTTGATATCACTTGTTATATATCTACTTGCTCCTGTATGCTTGTGTTCACGATACGGTTTTCAATGCATATTTATGATTCAGATTTATCGATACACGTGTGCTTATCTATGCGCGCCACTTGGCATTCGCATCACCACTCGCTGGGGAGTTCTGACTCCCCTGGATCCTCATGTCCAGGTCTCAGAGCTTGGAGCTCGCGGATTCTCCCAGTTGCTGACCGGAGAGGTGCAGCGGTAGCGTGGATCACCGACAGACCGTTTAGGGCCCTATCCTTCCGGGCCCCCTTTGCGTCTCTCGAATTTTTCTTCTGTAAATTCGTGAGTGCCTTTTGTATCGTTCATACTTGTACATCTCTTTGTATTCTCGCATTGGCGCCTATCGGTGATATAATATTCTTGTAATATTGTGTCACATCTTGTGATAACTTTGTAATTGTACTCATATGTTAGAATGTATAATGCACCACGTGCTTTCATACTCTGATTCTTGCATGTACTGATGCTTAGCGTATACACGTGAGGGTAATTCTGACCTGCGTATATACGTCACAGTAACGTCTCCGTACTCGCGGGATCGGGGCGTTACATGATGGTATCAGAGCCTAGGCTCTCACATCTTCAGCACGTCCAAATGGCAAATTAATGGTAAAAAAATTTGCAACTGAATGCATGAGTCCTAATTATACAGTCCAACTACAAGTACCGAGTTATTTATTCTTTCTTGTTCATCTATCCTTTGATTCTTAATCCCTTCCATCTTTTCCCTGTTTTGGTTTTTCGTACCCTTTATACCTACTTAAGATATGAATAGACTGGAGGTGTAGCGGCAGAGTACTGGAGTGTTCTATCTTTTTGACCAACTCTATGAAATTCAGGAGTTCGGGTATTCTCAAAATGGATCTACAATCGGGTTATCTTTCAGAAGTCAGTACTCGGGATTCTCTACGGGTATTCTATATTCTTGGCTATATCTTTCAGAGTGATCGACGCCGGTATTCGGAATTCTTAATTATCGGTCATCTTTATTATGCTAAGTATTATCGGGATTTTCTTTATCTCAGAATTCTGGCTTATTCTCAGAGAGCTATCAAGTATGCAGTACAACTGGAATTCTATTACAAAGCAGTGTTATCAGGTCAGTATTATTTAGCATCATTCGAAGATTTATAGAGCAGGAAGTGCAGAAGATGTCTATATTCTGATTGTTGTTCAGTCGACTTGAGAGCCCTGCATGTAGTGATTCATATCTTAATTGGTATAATTCCCGTTCATGTCCTCTTTGTGTTCATTTTAACCCCTTATCAAAATTGCGAGGACGCAATTTTTGTAAGGTGGATGGAATGTAACACCTCGCTCCCAATATACGTACTTAGTTGCGATTCAGATTTTTTGATCGTATTTTTTGATTTACTTTCTATATTTGTTTTGTATTATGAATTACTTATACGATCGTTTTGCCTTGGATCCAGATTTGTGGACTCGGAGTTAGCCCTAGTCTGAACCGGGGACCCGATCCTAGGGTATTGCTCGATTTGGTCTTTTTGGTATTCAGATTTGATCGATTTTAGTTTCAAACATCATTTTCCAATATTTTAGATTTTCTATAATTTTATGGAATTTTTCTGAATTAAATTGAAAATCTTCAAAACCAGTATCAACCAGTACCGCTGACTGATTCTCAGATTCTTTAATTTACAAATGGAGTTGAAATTCTAGAAATGGCTGTCATATTATTTCTTAAAATCACATTTTCTCTAAATAATTTTTCTAAGATTTTTCTAAATTTATCAAAATTCCACCGGATTTGGGGTCGGCCAGTATCGCCGGTTGATTCTAAGATTTTTAGTTTATAATAGGAATTGAATTTATGAATTCTGCTTTCATATTTCTTCTTAGAATCATATTTTCTTATTTAATGCATTTTCTGAGATTTTTCAAAATTTATCAAAATCCGGCCGAACCGGTCTAGACCGATATTGACGGTTTACTCCAGGAATTTATATTTGAAAATGAGATTTTATCTCTGAAAACCAATTTCGTATTATTCCTCAGGATGACATTTTCTACCTCTGGGTATTTTGGGGATTTTTCTGGAACAGTCGATATTTCTCGACCATATTATAATATTATTATTTTAGATCTTCCCTTTTCTTTCTTTCTTTCTTTCTTTTTTCTTTCCACCGACTCTAGCAGCTCACACCCCCCATGTGGGCCACATCATTTCTCCCTCCTTCCCATCAATCTCTCTCCCCCCTCTTCCTTTTCCCTTTTCTTTTTCTTTTTCCTTACCTCTTCTTTCTTCCTTCTCATTTTCTCCTCCTTTCTCTTCTTCTTCTTCTCCAATTGGCCAGTGCCCAAGGGCCACCTCCGGCCACTGTCGCCGGTGAAGGAAGACCCTAACTCCGGCCATCTCTCCCATATCCTTCCTTCTCCACTATTTTCAAAACCACACCCCCACCTCCATCTTCTTCCTCCACAAAACCACCACCATCTTTTCGTCTTCTTCTCCCCCCTACAATCACCACCACCAACCCATCTCCACCAATTCCACCCCCTCACAATACCCTACTCCTCCTCCTCCTCCTCCCATCTCCTTCAATCCCTCCACCACCACCTAAAATCACCACCAAAATTACCATCTCTACCACCACCACTACTTTTCTCCACCTCCAAACCCAAAAACTCAAACCCTCTCTTCCCTCTCTCTTTTTTGGGGTGGCCGACGCCAGCCCAGGGATGGGCGCCGACGGCGCGCCGACGTCGACGGCCGTGAGCGGCCAGGGGCCTCCCGGCCCCTTGTGAGTGGATAGAGGGGTAACAGCCCCTCTGTCTCTCACTTCTCTCTCTCACTTCTCTCTCTTCTCTTTGGGATGGCCAGTACGACCACCCTTGGCCGGCGGCCACCAGAGGGCCGCCGGCGCTGGCCCTGGTAAGGCCATGGCCAGGCTTCCTAGCCATAGGCAACTAAGAGGGGGGCAACAACCCTTTTTTCTTTCTCTCTCTCACTCTCTCTCCCCCCTTCCTTTCTCTCTACTCTCTATACAATTTCTCTCACTCTCTCTACTATTTTCTCTCTCTAACTCCTCCTTTCTCTATATATTTTCTCTTCTAAATCTCTCTCTAGACTTTCTCTCTACCTCTCTCTAACTCTTTCTCTCTCTTCTCTCTCCTCTCCTCTTTCTCTCTCTAAAATAATTATATATATATATTTATTTTTTATATTTGTGGCGCGTGCGCAAGTTTCAGGGATTTCAGAGTTTTCGGCTTTTTCGGAGATTTAGGCGAGTGTCCTCGCCTTGATTTGGGTGTCCAATACAAAATACATTCAAATATAAAATAAAATACATGTCAACCTGCTTCGTCGGGTTGACATGTATTTTATTTTATATTTGAATGTATTTTGTATTGGACTGTTTCCCTGTATTGGTATGTGACCGAGTGCCTATGATTGTACATGTATATGCCTGTGATGAGTGCTTGTACTAGGATAGTTTACTTCTTGCATATTTACCATGCCTGTGATGTACTCTCTTTAGTGCTTTATACCATGCGTGGTTGACACTTCGTGGTCGTTAGCCTCCGGGCTCCCTACTTGGCCTTCGGGCCCTATCAGCTTTTGGGCTTTCTACTTGGCCTCCGGATCCTATCAGCCTCCAGGCTTCTTCACTCCATGATAGTGTAGATATTATTATGCTTGTATGTATACTCGTGTGGTACTAACATCTCATGCGGGTACTCTCGTACTGACTCTGAATTTCTGTCCACTCCCGGGCTGGCTACTCAATAGTTCTAGGCCTGTACGCTTATTTTCGTGGTAGCTACCAAGAGTGCTCTTAGACCCCGAGCGTACTTTAGCCTCCGGGATCTCGCCCACTACCTTGAAAGAGAAGTGCGCTTAGACCGTCAGGTCTTTTAGCTCTGCCTGGTAGGCATGCTTAGCGCTCAGCGCTTTACCACTAGATTCGTCTAGGAGAGATGCTGCTAGATTTTCTTCTCGCACTTTAAGCCGAGTCGTCCCGTAACCTCGCCAGGCGCTCTAGTGTTAAACACTGTTTACTATCCGTACCTCAAACTTGCTTAGCTCCGCTTGATTGTGTTCACTGTTACTCTATCACTTGCCATGTACATGCTTGAAGGTTAACACTTGACATGTTATTACTTAATACTGTCATTTACATGCTAATACCTAACACCAGTCTATATCACTTGACAACTGATGTGCTATCACCTGACACCCGACATGCTACTACTTGGCCATTGTTCCTTGTTATGACCTGACTTATCTCTTGTTACCTGCCTAATATCACCATCAGGTCATGCCATCACCTGACACCCGACATGACGTACTTGACTCTTATAATTGTCACGATAACGGGAATGATGACCTAACATCTTGTTTACAATCTTGATATATTATAGTACAAACTGTACTCCTGATACATTTGTATTCCTGATATTCTTGTCTTGTTCCTGCTCATTCTCGAAATCTGATAATTATCAAATAACCTATAAAATGGGACAAATACACCGGGTCGGGGAAAACTTGCGGATACCAATACATGTTCGTGTTTACAGTGGTATTCGGTATGTTATGCAACTAAAACTTCCGGTCTGACCTGAGGGCCTCCAGGCGATGAGGGGAGTGCTGGCTCCTTCCTTCCTGGTACCATCTTGATAAAGGGCATCCTATAAGACCCTCCTGATCGCCTTGCGATAGGTTCTATTCTACAGCAATGGAACATCCTGGGTCGTGGTCCCAGGTATGCATGGGACCCACTGTAAACATTGTTTGTCGATACCCCCATTGGTTTCCAATTACAACCTTACTTTACTTAGATGTGGATATATGTGTGCTAGGACGCTAGTTCACATATCTAGATATCTGGGTAAGACAAGTAATAATGATAATAAAATATTGCCAACTATGGATTCGTTGTATGCTTTGCCGAGTTTGCTTTCATCGGATTTTACATCAGATTTCTGGTTTATGACCCTTATTATATTATAGCTGCTTACATCCTGCTTTACCGCTCATGTTCTATTCCACCAGTCTCCTGCTTGTATTTCCAACTTGATATCACTTGCTATATATCTACTTGCTCCTGTATGCTTGTGCTCACGACACAATTTTCAATGCATGTTTATGATTCAGATTTATCGATGCATGTGTGCTTATCTATGCACGCAACTTGGCATTGGCATCACCACTCGCTGGGGAGTTTTGACTCCCCTATATCCTCATGTCCAGGTTTCGGAGCTTGGAGCTTGTGGATTCTCCCAGTTGCTGACCATAGAGGTGCAGCGGTAGCGTGAATCACCGGCAGACCGTCCAGAGCCCTATCCTTCCAGGACCCCTATGCGTCTCTCGAGTTTTCCTTCTGTAAACTCGTGAGCGCCTTTTGTACTATTCATACTTGTACATCTCTTTGTATTCTCACATTTGCGCCTATCGGTGATGTAATATTCTTGTAATATTGTATCACATCTGGTGATAACTTTGTAATTGTACTCATATGTTGGAATGTATAATGCACAACGTGCTTCCGTACTCTGATTCTTGCATGTACTAATGCTTAGCGTATATACGTGAGGGTAATTCTGACCTGCGTATATACGTTGCAGTAACATCTTTGTACTCGCGGGATCAGGGCGTTATAGAGAGCCAGAGAGAGTTATAGGAGAGAGAGGGGGTGTGTGCTGGATAAGGAGAGGGGGTTAAATAGGGAATTAAAAGAGAGGGTAAAAGTGGAAAGAAAGGAAAAAGGAAAAGCAGAAAAGAAAGAAAAAAGGAAAGAAAGAAAGGAGAGAAGAAGGGGGAGGGATGGTGGTGGCTGGTGGTTCTGGCCACCATCGGCGGCCGGACAGGCGATGGTACTGCCAGAGGGGGGTGGCGTAGCCTTGGCCCGGGGGAGGAAGAGGTGGGTTTGTGTGTTGGTTTGTTGGTAATGTTATTGGTGATGTTATTGTTGGTGTTGATGGTGTTGTTGGTGAGGGTGGTGGTGGTTGATAAAGTTGTGGTAGTGTAGGGAGTTGGAGGAGGAGGTGGAGATGGTGTTTGGGTGATGGGAGTGGAGAAATTAGGGGATTTGATGGTAAATTTTGGAGAAGAAGGAAGGTAATGGTGATGGGTTTTTAGGAAAATTGGAGAAGATGAAGTGGAGTTTGATGAGGAGGGAAGTGGGGAAGAGAAGAGGAGGTTTGGGGGAGGGGCAGTCCGACCAGGGGGCGGCGGCACTGGGGTGGTGCTGGTGGAGGGGGCGGCGGCGCTGGGTGGTGCTAATGGAGGCGGCGGCCATCAAGGAGAAGAGAGAGTGTGTTGGTGGGAAAGAAAGAGAAATGGAGAAATGGAAAATAATGGGAAGAAGGAAAGAAAGAAGAGAAAAATAAAGAGAAGGAGAGGGAGAGGGGGAGTATGGGGAAGAAGGGGGATGGAGCTGCTGTCGGCTATGGTTGGTAGGGGATGGGGGTGCCAGGGAGCAGGTTCGGGAACGAAAGGAAGAAAGAGAAAAGGGAAAAGAAAAGAAAAAAAAGGAAAAGAAAGAAAAGAAGAAAAAAGAAAGTATAAAATAGGTAAAAAGATATATTAAATGATAAATAAGTATAATAAAATACAAGAATTAAGTAAGGGAGAAGAGAAGGAAAAAGTAAGAAAAGAAAATAATTGAAAAATAATATTATTATTTAAATTGGGTAAAAATCGACTATTTCAGAAATGTTCTCAAAAATTCTTAAAAATAAAAAATATTATTTTAAGATGCTTGGTGAAATCAAATCTGAGAAATTCAATCTAGTTTTCAAATTAAAAATTCTGAAATTTTCCGGCGACACTGGTCGACACCAAAATCGGTCAAATTTTGATAAATTCAGAAAAATCTCAAAAAATGTATTTATATAGAAAATGAGATTCTAAGAAGTAATCTGAAAGCCGTTTCTAAAAATTTAATTCCATTTGAAAACTAATAATCTGAGAATCAGTCAGCGATATCGATCACGCCGGTTTTGAAGATTTTGCAGAATAATTCTGAAAAATTTCAGAAAATTATGAAAAATCTAAAATACTGAAAAATAGTGTTTGAAACTGAAATGGGTCAAATTGGACTATCGAAAAGGTCAAATCAGGCAGTATGTTGGTATTGGGTTCCTGGTCCAGGCCAGGGCTGACTCTAGGTCAGAGAATCCAAATCTAATACCAAATAAAATATGCAATCCCAACCCAAAAACAAATACTTGGAGAAAATTGAAACAATACGGTGAAAAACTCGGGACATGTATCTGTGTACGCATCATGGGAATGGGGTGCTACAATCTACTCACCTAACAAAAATTTCGTCCTTGAAATTTTGATAAGGAAGGAGATGAACATGGAAACAAAGGGTTGCCAAGATAAGAGGTGGAAGCCAGGTGAAAAGTTACCACTCAAGGCTCGAATAGATACGGGTAACGGTCACAGATGACATCTTCTCATTCCCAAGTTGCTTCTCTTGGACTATGCCTGTTTCATGAAACTAGCACCAACGGGATGGTCCGATTCTTCAAGGTCTTAACACTTTTATCCATTATAGCCATTGGTTGCTCAGTATTTAACAAATCTGGTTGCAACTCCAATTCTGAATAATCCACTACATGGCTCTTGTCCCTGATATATTTTCTCAGTTATGACATGTGGAACACATTGTGCACTCCTTCCAGTGATGGCGGCAGTACTAATCTATAGGCCACCCCTCCTACTCGTTCCAAAATCTCAAACGGGCCTATGTACCTCGGACTCAACTTCCCACGTGCACCAAATCTTATCACTCCCTTGGTTAGAGTTATCCTCAAAAACACATGTTCCCCTATCTTAAACTCCAACGGACTTCTATTTGAATCTGCCCAACTCTTTTGTCTGTCCTATGCTGCACGAAGGTGCTCTTGGATGATTCTGATCTTGTCCACTGCTTGTACTACTGCATCCGATCCCAAATGTCTTTTCTCACCAACTTGTCCACTGCTTGTACTACTGCATTTCCTGCCGTATAGGTCTTTGAACGGAGCCATCTTGATGCGCGCCTGACAGCTGTTATTGTAGGAAAACTCTGCCAAATGTAGATGGTCTTCCCACGATCCCTTGAAGTCTATCATACATGCCCTCAACATGTCTTTTAGGATCTATATGGTTCATTCAGACTGCCCGTCTGTCTCTGGATGATAAGATGTGCTAAACTTCAGACGGGTCCCCAGACTATCTTGAAGCCTCTCCCAAAAGTATGATCTGAACCTCGTGTCTCTGTCCGACATGATACTAACTGGAACTCCATGCAGTCGAACTGTTTCTCTCATGTACTTGTCTTCCAGAAGCTCTGTAGATTGTCCCACTCTGAATGATATGAAATGGGCCAATTTAGTGAGACGGTCAACAACTACCCATACTGCATTGTTCCCCTTTGGACTAGGAGTAGTACGATGACAAAATCCATTATAACATGCTCCCACTTTCATTCTGGTATCAGCAAAGGATGAAGTAATCTGGCTGGTCTCTGGTGTTCAGCCTTCACTTACTGACACACTAAACACTTCACCGCATATTATGCGATCTCTCTCTTCATCGCATTCCACCAGAAATGTTGCTTCAGATCCTGATACATTTTTGTTCCTCCTAGTTGTATAGAGTAAGCTGAGCGGTGGGTCTCGGCTAAGATCTTCTATCAAATCTCCCCCTAAGGCACACAAATTCTGTTCCCAAAATAGAGTGCACCATCAGTATGTATACGAACATCTGTCCTCGGCCCCGCTTCTACTTGTTCCCTGAACTTTTGCAATCTGGGATCTACTTTCTGTACTTCTCTGATGTCTTCCATCAAAGTCGGCTGAAACTGAAATGCCAACAACTATCCTGATTCACTGATCCTCTAAATCACTATCAAGTCTAACCGCCTCATCTCCTTGAGGAACTCCTTTTGCTGAGTGAGCTGCACTACTATGTTGGTTTCAGGTTTCCTACTCAGGGCATCAGGTACTACATTAACCTTGCCAGGATGGTAATGCAGATCTATATCATAATCTGCCATCAACTCGAGCCATCCCCTCTGCCTCATGTTTAATTCCTTCTAGGTGAAAATGTATTTCAAGCTCTTGTGATCGGTGCAAATTAACACTCGGTCACCCAGTAATTAATGCCTCCATATTTTCAACGCAAAGATCACACCTTCAAGCTCTAGATCATATGTTGGGTAGTTCTTCTTATGTGGTTTTAATTGCCTGGATGCATAATGATTGAAAAATGAAAGAGCAAGGATTTACCGTGTAGCTTTGGGCTAACGGGTCGTGTCCAAGAGGAGGAATGCGATGAAAGCTTTTCAGTGTTTTATTTATAAAGCTAAGAATGGTGCTAGTTTTTTAGTTGAAAAGAGATTGGAAAGAAGGGAGATGATTAAAAGAAAAACTTAAAATTTGGAGAAGGCTTTGGAGAAGGTGATTTAAAAAGCTTTGAAAATTATTTGGTTGTTTTTAATATGAAAAGAAGATTTGGGCTCACTAATTTTCTACTCAACTATGTACTCATCTCAAGAACATTTGGGTGCATCACTTTTATCATAAGCAAAAACCTTTAGTTTCTTTTAATGTCCAAGTAAAACAAATAAGATGATTTCATTTAAATCTTAAGTCCTTTCATTACAAATCATTAAAAAGAGTATGTTAAACCATCAAGCGCGAAGAAGCAAGTATAGAATAAAAACACTTTAAAAGTATATGTGTATTGAAAATCTAAGTTTAAAATAAAAACATCCTCATGTGCTTTCAAGAACGAAGTTTAACTAAGATGTTTCTCTGATTCAAAAAGTGTTGCTTTCGTGAAAATCAATTAAGAGAGAGATGATAGAAGAGAGTAATTAGCGAGCCTAGAAAACCAATTTAGCTACTCATGGAAGATGAAAAATAATGCATGTAAATAAAGCTAGACATACCGTGAATTGGAGTGGAAGAAGAGAAAGATAGATCCTTTTATTACTGTCACTTCAATCTTCAGATTACAAGCACTCAATTTCTCTCTCTCACTGGTATTTGATCTGAACTACAAATTATAAAACAAAATTATAATGTCTATACTATCTAACAAAGAGCTTAAAATCTTAAAGAATAAACAAAAATTCTAATCCTAGTCTTCGCTCCTTTTTTAGTACAAAATCCTGCATTTTATAGGCAAAAACCCAGAAGGAAAGGAGTGAGGAGATAAGGGGAGCAAACGCTCCCCTTATCTCCACCAACAAGCCGCGGATCCGCGGCCTAGGATGTGGCCAATTGGCCACATCTAGGTGGAGCGACGGTTGGCGTGGATTTGGGCTCCCTTTTGTCTTGCTGGATTCACTGTTGTAGCTCCCAGATTCGACGAAACGATCTTTGATTTGTTGGCTTCAACCGCTTGATTTGGGAAGATTCATTTCAACCGGTTTTCAACCTCTCTAATTTGCCAAGATCTGCCCTAATTCCCTAATTTCGAATTTATTCTGAATTAAATGGGCTTTTGGGCTCGTTTCTCTGGCCTATCCTTTAGCAATGGGCCTACATTTTATAAAGAAAAATAGGACTTATTAATATGATTGATTTAGATAATAAGCATGGTAATGTGACAATATGTATGCAATATATGTGACCGATTCCCGACAACGGCGCTAAAATTTGATTGAGCTTAAACCTACACACAAGAATACAGAATTTCAGAACATAGAATAAAGAGTGCAAGTTACTCAATTCTACCGCAATAGGAAGTGGCTATGCGGGTCGTGATCCACAAGGAGGGACTAGCGATGGAAGTTTTTTAGTAAGTTCTCTTTTATGCTACAAAGAATGGTTAAAGTTCTTCTTTTAGTTCTTAAAAGAAAAGAGAAAAATAAGTTACAGTTAAGTTAGAAAGAAAGTGGTAGATAAAGAAGGTGGGGAAAATAGAAAATGGATATTTACAAAGAAATTGAAAAAGAGTGAAAGAGATTTGGAATATTGTGGTGTTGGTAATTTACACTAAAATTAAAAGAAAGAAAACTAAAAACTAAAAACATACTTACCTCTTCGGTGCCTGCTTACCTTTGACCCGTATCGACGATGTACCTTTACTTGAAGGCGAGCGAAGCATGGCAGATGAGATCTTTCCCATTGCCGATTTACACTATGAAATGAAGGGGCGAGCTACACTATCATAGAAATGGATATCCATCACCATAAGCCATCAACGGCACTTGCAAAGACAAGGTAACTTCGAGGCTATCGGTTTCATTTGGATCCACAAACACAGAAGAGGGAAGCAAAAAAAACAAGAATAGAAAAGAGAAGAAAACTTTGATTCGATTCAATTAACAATAGAAGAAAAGATCACTTACACCGGTATCACCTTCAGTACAAGCTTGCTCTCATTCCTCCATGAAAGTATCCTCTCCTCTCAGTTACATAAAGAAAATAAAAATTACATGAAAGAAAATAAAAACCTAAGTTACAAAAATTAGCCTAAGTTCTATTCTCTGCTTGGTCATCTTCTTTTGACTTTAAGATTGCAGGTATTTATAGAAGAAATGCAGAGGTTAGAGGAGTATGAAGATAGGGAAGGCTGACTATTTCTGAATTTGAATCCTCTCCTTATCTCTAAACTTGATTTGATGTGAATATTCAGTTCTGATCTGCAGTTTGTTGGCTTGTTGATTACTGATATCACTTATCAAATGATAGACTTATAAATACTGATCAATATAAGAGTTGTATCCCTGTAAGTCTGTTTTCTGGATCATCTTGAATCATCAGATTTGAGAATCGGTAGCGAAAGTTATGATTCAAATACTAAAATGTATCCAGTCAGAATTTGAGTCAAACTTTCTTCATCTCATCCGTTGATCTTCTCTCCATCCATTTATCTCTGTATTTGATATTATCCTCGGTTGATCTTTAGCTAACCAAAATGGATTTATAGAAATCTGAATTTATCGGTTTTCATTTGGTGTTATCTTTCTGATTTGCTCTAATCTTCAGCAGAACATTTGCCCTAATCCTTGATTTGTTCTAACTAGATCTGGGATCATCCTCAGCTAACCAAATAGATCTAGTTAAATCTGATTTTAACTGATATTTATTTGGTTTAATCCTCTTTCTCTTCATTATTATCTTCTGCAAAATAGATATTTAAGACAAGAAAATTAGCAGATTTATTATACGATAAATGTAGGAGTGTAATGAAAAGAATACAAAATATATGTACGATCACACCCCTACACCTATCTTTTGCTCGTCCTCGAGCAAATCAACAAAACTAAACCAAAGATTATTAGACCATCGTAGGTTACGCGATTGCACTGAGCATGTGCAACAAGCCGTTAAACCTCTAAGTTTCCCCTAGAGGACGAGTTTTGTCTCGTGAGGGTTTTCAGTAGATTGCACCCACAAAATCTATAAAGAAAGAGTAACAAAGAGTTAGTATTTTCGAAAAGCATTTTGAAAGAGAAAATTATTTGAAATATTATTGTAAGATTTAAGTAATCCATAAGTTATAGGAAAACTGATTTTTTTGTTCCTAAACTTAGTCTCTATTCAAAAATTTGTTATCAGTTAAAGTAAGGAGTCAAATTGTACTTCTCATCTAGTCTATTACTTTACCCTAAGTCATATGCACCTTGTGACCGTAGAAATTTTGACTAAGGGCTCTTTAACTCTAACTCTTATGCCTTATTTATTTATATATATATTTTTGGTGTTATTATTCCTTACTTCTATTAGTCTTTCTAATCTGCCCATGTAAAGAGCCTTTAATCGATGACTCCCAAACCAAACGATCTTAGGGCACCGGGTGAGAAAACACCCATGGACTTAAGGACTCGAGCAAACAAGGCCACAAAACTAAGGATTTTATTATATGAACCACTTTTAGGCGTGAATACTTATGCTTTATTAGGCACAAATACCCAGCTTAATCAGAGGATTTTTTATATATATATATTTTTTCTCAAACTTATCTAATCATCTTTCACATAAATACCAAGGCTTACTTAGGCCAAACTAATCAATAATTAGATTTGTTCATCTTTTATAGATATATTTTTTCTCTATTTTTTCTTTTTTCTTTTTTTTCATAAGGCATAAGAATGTTTATTTTTGAACCCTAAGTGTGTAAGTGTATAAGGTGTGCATATTTCTTCAAGGTAAAGATCAAGACTAAATTACTTTTACAAACTTTCTTCATATCCTTAAAAATCAAACAAATAATTTTATTTTAACCAAGTATAAGAAATCCTAATTATGATTCTCCTATTCCTTAAAATTGACTTAATTTCTTACAAAAAATATGTCAAAATATATTTTCAAAAAGTTTTAAAAGTAAAGAAAATGTTAATAATTTTTATTTTCTTTTTTTTATAAAAAGAAAAAAACCTAAGTTATGTTAGACCCTCCCCCATACTTATCTCATGCATTGTCCTCAATGTATGAATTAATTCATAGATGCATGAAAAAGAAGAAAGGAAGGAAAATATTACCTTAAGGTGGAGGTTCCGGTGGTGGTCTGATTGGTCCACGAAATGCGGCCCAATCGAATTTTCGTGGAGTTCGGAGGAACCCACCAGAAATCTCTCTTATATAACCCACTAAAATGATGTATATATGAATGGTTTTTATTAAAAATTTAACCCCATCTAATTTTCAAATTTCATAATTAATTTCGGAGTCAATTTTGTCAACCGCCTTGTCCCAAAATGGAGTGTGAAAAGATGGAATGATTGACTGGGACTTAGAAAGTATGGGAACTAATACCGACTCAGGAAAGTGACTTAAGTCAAGTAAAGGTTCAGGAGTCGAGATCGGTTCAGGAAGTTGGTCCAAATTAAGAAGTTGAAACTCAAGTCCACATTCATTTTCCACAATGGAATGTGATTTAATATTGGTGATTAAAGTTCAAGAAGGACAGGTGTGGGAATCAAAACTGACTCTAAAATATTACTCAAGTCGCGTAACAAAATAGGAGTCAATATTGATTCGGAAATTTGAACTGGATCACAGATTTGAGAATCTAGGTCATATTTCTCATTGAGCTCAATTTCATAAAAATGAGAACTTGCCAATTTGTTAATGGGACTTTCAAAAGCATGAAATTGGTCAAGTTCAATATGATGATCATAAAAGATGGGTGATTCAATTTCATGATAAATTGGCACAGGATCCAATGTTGACTCAGGGAAAAGATTGAAATCAGGTGAAGACACCGGAGTCATAATTGAATCAGAAAGTAGAATTGAATCACTAAGTTGAGGTTCATGATCATAATCATTCTCGAGTTCAATTTCAGGAAAGGAATAACTTGCCAAACTATCAATGTCACTTTCAAAATTTAGAGTTTGGGCAAGTTCAAAAGATTGTGCTGAAATGGAACCTTGTCTTCCAAAACAACATGACTCTTCAGCTCTAACAGAATGGTTAGCGACATCAGAACTGGCCAAACGGTGAGAACGTAGAGTTTGGACCATCATATCTATGTCATGATTACGAGCGTTTTGAGCCTGAGTCATGACTTCAAGCATCTTTTCATAGTTGATTGGTTCATCATTTTGTTGCGATTGGTCTTGAAAAGATGAAGTGGTGTTTTTGGACTTGGTGTGAAATTGTGAGTCCAACAGATTTTGTGATTTTAGTTTGGACTCACGCATACTCATTTTCAAAATTGATGGTTTTCTATTTTGGACTGGTGGAACTGAGTATGAATCTTGAAAATATTATGGACAAGATGGATAAGGAGGACAAGTGAAATCACCTAGAAGAGGGTGAATAGGTGATAATGCTAATCAATGCACAAATTTAAAAATGAGATGATGCAACGATCACTCAAAGCAAGATTAGAAGCCGAATACCCCGTGAAGGGCTCTGAACTCCTTCCTCGTGATTCCTCTAAATAAGAGTTTGAGGTGCACAATGCAATCTTATTGCGAGAGTAAAGATCGACAATATAAGAATGAATGAATGAATGGAAAGCAAGTAAATAACACAAGTAAACCAATCACAAACACAGAGATTTGTTTCGAGGTTCGAGCACCCAGCTCTACATCCCCGCCTTCACCCAGAAGGATTTCCGATCCACTAGAACTTCCACAAAGGATTACAACCACTAGGGAGTACCCAACTCCTCAATCACACTCCTCTAGTCCAGAGGTAGTGGAGCCACAAATACAATAATCACTTGGTGATCAAAAGACCACAAACTCTCTTTTGAAAAACTTTTCTTTACAAAACCCTACAGAATAATGTATAGGATTGAAGCTCAAGGTTTGTAAGTGAAAAATAAAATAAAGTAGAAGAGAGTTTTGATTCGAAAACTTCAGAGAAATATCAGAGATTAGAGCACAAAAACTGAGAATAAAACTTCTTTCAAAAAGATTTAAACTTTGATTTCTTTTGCAAATGTTGTTGTAAATCTCCTTAACCCCATCCACCCCTATTTAAAGGATAAAGGTAGGGATTAAAGGGTAAACACTAATTTTGATTAATCAGGAAAGATAAGACCCAAAACCAGCCATAAAACTCATTTGGAGAATAAAACCACGTTTTAAAACAAGTTTAAAAAACTAGCCATTTGGCGGTTAATACACTCACGGTCGACCAGCCCGCTCGACCGTCCAAACAGAGACTTGGGTGCAGTCAGTCGGTCGAATCTCGGTCGACCGATATGTGGACAGCCTGATCGACCGGATAACGTGCACACATGCGCGCACCCAACGGTCAGAACTGCGGTCGACCGCTCAGTCGACCGTTCTGACCTGAAACAGAGCCGGTCAACCGTTCGGTCGATCGCAACAGGTCAAAACAAAAAATTTGCAAAAATGTTTTTGAGGATATGTAAATTTTCAAAAATTATTTTTGTCAAGACTTAGTACACTACAATAAATTTAGTTTGCAAATATTGAAATAGGTCTATAGAAATATTTTATATAAGAGACAAAAAAAAATCTTTGAAAATCATGTGCAAATTTGTGTGTGTGGGAAATTTGAGCTTCAATACTATATACTATCCTTTAACAAACTAAAGTATAAAAATTAGAGAAAGAAGTCTCCGAGCCGCGTTACGCCAAGCTAGAGCCTCCTCTCCTGTGAAAGAGTCCTCTTGCGCCATCAACCTATCAACATGCTTTTAGCGCTATAAACCTCGCAATATGCTTAAAGTCACCAATACTTGTACAAACTTGAAATCCATTCTAGAACAACTTATTAGTACCAAATAGTTTCTATATGTTTTGTTATCATCAAAACGTATATAAATGGAGAGTGTAACCTTTTGGGCCAACAATCTCCCCCATTTTTATGATGACAAAACATATAAGCTATAACACAAGATATAAAAGGGAGGTAAAAACTCCCCCTCAAATAATGCTATATTTAAACAAGAATAAAACAATTTATTATGAGAGAATTTTGAAAATTTTGAAATTTGAAAACACCAAACATAATAAAACATTGAAAAGTTAAACAATAAACAAACACCAACTACAAACATAAAACTAAACAAGCACTTAACAAAACATTATCGCAAAAACACACAACACATATTTCTCCCCCTTTTTGTCATACATCAAAAAGGGATATGATATCAAGAAATCTTCTTTATTCAACAATACAAACATTTAGTTCACCACATATAAAGAAAATCTATTATAGTCAAGTGGTTTAGTGAAAATATCGGCAAGTTGAAAATCGGAAGAAACATAATCAATATCAATATCTCCTTTCTCAAAATGATCTCTAAGAAAGTGATATCGAATCTCAATGTGCTTGGTCTTACTATGTTGATTTGCATTCTTAGTCATATGAATAGTATTAGTATTATCACAAAATATTTTTAATATGGTCAAATGCAAATCATAATCAAGGAGATTATGTTTCATCCAAAGGACTTGAGCACAATAAACCCCGCCGCAACATACTCCGCCTCGGCGGTTGGGATGGCTACTGAATTTTGTTTCTTGGAAGACCATGAAACAAGACAATTACTAAGAAATTGACATGTTCCACTAGTACTCTTCCTATCCACTCTACAACCCGCATAGTATGCATCAGAAAAACTTGTCATTGAGAATTCTCCGGTCTTCGGATACCTTAGACCCATTCTAATAGTGCCCTTAACATAACGAATAATGCGTTTTACCGCAATTAAATGAGATTCTTTGGACAAGATTGGAATCTAGCACAAAGACACACACTAAACATAATATCCGGCCTACTCGCCGTTAAATACAACAAACTACCAATCATGCTTCTGTACAATTTAATATCAACACACTTACCTTGGCATCCTTATCAAGCTTGGTGGTGGTGGCCATGGGAGTGTTTTAAATTTTTGAGTCTTCAAGCCCAAATTTCTTAATGAGTTCCTTTGAGTACTTGGCTTGACATATGAAAATCCCATCACGCATTTGCTTGATTTGGAGTCCAAGAAAATAGTTCAATTCACCCATCAATGACATCTCAAATTCACGTTGCATATATTGTTCAAACTCCTTGTAAAGTAACTCATTAGTAGAACCAAAGATTATATCATCAACATATATTTGAAGTATAAGAATGTCACCACCAACATGTTTAGTAAATAATGTGGTGTCTACTTTGCCTTTAACAAAATCCTTTGAAAGAAGAAAACTAGAAAGCCTTTCATACCAAGCTCTTGAAGCTTATTTTAAACCATACAATGTTTTATCTAATTTGAAAACAAAATTTGGATGTACATGATCCACAAAACTGGGAGATTGTTCAACATAAACTTCTTCATCAATAAAACCATTTAAAAATGCACTTTTTACATCCATTTGAAAAAGTTTAAAATTTTTATAGGATGCATAAGCTAGTGTGATCCGTATGGCTTCTAGCCGTGCTACGGGTGCAAAGGTCTCCTCAAAGTCAATTCCTTCAACTTGAGTGTAACCTTAGGCCACTAACCTAGCCTTATTCCTTATAACATTTCCTGACTCATCCATCTTGCACCTAAAAATCCACTTAGTACCAATTATTGGTCTATCATGGGGTCTAGGAACAACGTGCCAAACTTGGTTGCGCTCAAATTGATTGAGCTCTTCTTGCATAGCAAGCAACCAATATGAGTCACCCTCGGCTTCGAGGATGTTTTTGGGTTCAAAATGAGATATGAATGCATAATGCCCACACAAATCATGGAGTTTGGAGCGAGTGGTTACCCCCTTTGTACATCATCTATGATGAGATCTTTGGGATGATTTGAGGCGTATCTCCAATCTTTAGAAAGTGATTGTGATTGTTCCATTTCATCCTTTTGAACTTTACCAATAGGTTCTTGCTTGGCTTCTGGATGGGTGTGAGTCCTTCAAGGATATTTTCTCCATGTCCTCACCTAATGAGTCAATCTCTAAACATTCTCAACAATTGCATTAGATTCTTCAAATTTAACATGCATAGATTCTTCAATAGTAAGAGATGATTTATTGAACACTCTATATGCTTTGCTAGTAGTAGAATAGCCAACAAAGATTGCTTAACAAGCCTTAGCATTAAATTTACCTAAATTATCTTTGGTATTTAAAACAAAACACTTGCATCCTAAAACTTTAAAGTATGAAACATTTGGTTTTCTTAAATGATAAATTTCAAAAGAGGTTTTGAAAGTATTTTTACATAAATAAATACGGTTGGATATGTAGCATGCGGTGTTTACGGCCTCGGCCCATAAGTATTGAGGGAGCCCATATTCACTTATCATAGTCCTAACCATTTCTTGAAGAGTTCTATTCTTCCGTTCAACTACTCCATTTTGTTGTGAAGTTCTAGGACATGACATTTCATGCTTAATTCCTTTTTCATCACAATAAGTCATGAAGAGTTGGTTGACAAACTCACCACCTCTATCACTTCTTATCCGTAAAATCAAAATCCTTTTTCTTTTTCAACCCTTTTTCGAAAAATCTTAAAATGCGAAAAAGTTTGATTTTATGCTCCAAAAATAAAACTGATTGGTCACTAATGTTGCATATTTAATGTCACATTTCCATACTATTTAGAATAAAAACCTGCATTGTCCTAATTATTTGTTTAAATTATTTGCAGGCCCAATCTTTAAGGAGATGAAGAGAAATGAGCCCAAAAGCCCACCAGAATTCTGAATTAAATCAGAATTAATTCGCACACATAAAATCAGGACAAAATCAAGAGGTTGAAACCGGTTGAGAAGAATCCTCTCAGGATCGATCGGTTAAAGCCAAGAATCCAAGGCCATTTCTTCAAAATCTCGGGAGCCAAACTGCAAAACCAACTCCAAATAAAGTCAGAGGGAGAAACCGGGGAGACCCACCAACAGGGTGTGGCCACCTGGCCACACCCTTGCCGCGGAAACGCGGCTTGGGCCGCATTTCCGCGGTAATCTTGGGGAGTTACAGGGAGCGTTTGCTCCCCCGACCTCCCCGGGATCATGGTGGTTAGGGTTTTGCCTATATAAAGGCCTGTACTTGCGCTGAAAATGGGAGGCCAAGGCATATTAGGATTTAGCTTAGTTTTCATTTCTTAGTTTAGGTTTTTAGTCTTTCTTTTCATGTAATTTTAGTTTCATTTATGTAATTCAGAGGAGATCGACTTTCATCGAAGAATAAGACTGAAGCTAGAGCTGGAGTGACACCGGTGTAAGACTTATTTCTTTTCTTTGATTGTAATGAAATCAAATCGATGTTCTTTTTGTGTATGTACTTCTTTTTAGTCTTCTTCTTCTTCTTTTCTATTTACCTTTCTTTTTGGTACAACTGTCTTCCAAGTGAGTCTAAAAGCATCGAAAGAGCCTTGCCTTTGCGAGTGCCACCGATAGCTCATGACGATGGAATTGTGAGTCTCTCTGTATCATTTCATGCTTGCGTATCTTGATGATGTAATGTGGAAGAGACCAACATTCGACTCTTATGGGCTATGCGCTGCTTGCCTCCAATTCAAGGTAACATCGAAGCTAAAAACTCAAGGTAAGCTTTTGGTGAAAAGAAGGTAAGTAACTCTTTTATTTCTTTCTTTCATTTTTGTAAATTAAATCACCATCTCTTCAAAATCACTCTTTTTTTCTCCACTTCATTTGTACATATTCGCTTCATTATGTTCTGATTTTTTCCACCTTCTTCATCTCTCGCTTTCTTCTTAACTTTAACCATTAACTTTCTTTTTCTTTTTCATAACATAAAACAGAGAAGAACTTTCGCTTATTTTCTTAACGATTTCAATAAAGAACAGTAACGCTTCCATCGCAAACCCTCCTTGTGGATCACGACCCGCATAGTCACTTGCTATAGCGGAAGAATTGAGCACTTGCACAAGTTTATTATTAGATCTGAAATTTCATATTTTTTGTGCAGGTTTTGCCTCAATCAAATTTTGGCGCCGTTGCCGGGGAGGGTAACACGTTATTTTTATTGAAATCTGAATTTTTTTTTTGAAAATTTTTTAGAACTAAACGAACTTTCTTCTCTGTTGCAGGTTAAGGGCAAGAAAAGCAGGAAAACAAAGTTTGCAGTAGCATATAAGTGGCATTGGGCCTCTGCTCTAGAAAGCAGAGACCAATTGCTCTCTTCTTTGCCGCGTTTCCGCGGCAAAAAGAGTGGATTACTAACGTGATTTTTTGCAGGGCTGCTTGCTTTGCAAAATTCTAGTCTTCTGCAATTCTTTATTTCTTATATGCCATCACATAAACCTGCTAATAATCAACAGTAAAACGCTCGTTGCAAAAGTTTAAAATTGATTAGACATTTGCATTTTAGGCACGTGTCTTTTCAATTCATTTATTTTTACTGTTGAAGAGTGCTGGAGCAAGGTACGTTTTGCATTGCATGTAGAATAGGAATCATCTCTTGCTTGATTTTCATGCTTTGAGTGAATCCTAGTTATATATCTTGTACACTTGCACAATCCAATCTTAAGGGCACTAACCCATAACAAGATAAGGTGGGGATTTGATCACCCTTCTTAGCCCAAAAATCACATTCCAAGCACTCACTAACCCAAGCCTAACTTAAAATGAGTAGACGTTAGCCCTAGGGACATCTCGGACTCAATTAGGAGATTATCCTAAGGGGGAAAGGTGTTGGAACTTGACTCTTGCCAAATCAGTGTCTAGGAAAGGGATTAAGGCCGAAAGCCCGAAGGTTGGTGGTTATTTAATTAAGGAACGTCTTTTGACGGAAAACCTCCCACCAACCTTGCCCTGACCTGGCTGATTAGCTTGTGGTCAAAGTCTACATTAAACCTCCCGTGGACAGTCTAACCAGTTAGGAGTCGTCTAGGTCTAGGTCTACCCTAACTTAGGTTAGCATTTTTTCTTTCTTGTTTGTTTATTTGTTTGCTTATCTTTCTTTTTTGTGTGTATTCTATTGTGTGATATGGCTTATAATAATAATTCTTTCAACTTTAATAATAATCCATATTACACCAAAACTCTTTTTCGGATATTACCAACCCGGCATATCATGACTTTAACCAACCTAGTGTGCCGGATTGGTCTTATCCGAATCCATATAACCCATGTCCCCATCGTATGACTATAATTTTCATAACGATTTCAACTCTTCACAGAGTCAGTGGGGATTCACCTACCCGAGTCCAATTTTCAACCACAGTGTCCTCCTTCTCCACCTAGTCCACACTATTTTCAAGAGTCATACTCAGTTCCACCAGTCTAAAATAGAAAACCATCAATTTTGGAACGGAGTATGCGTGAGTCCAAACAACAATCACAAAATCTGATGGACTCACAATTTCAATACCACTTCCAAACAACTCTTCATCTTTTCAACAAGACAATGAACCCATCAACTATGAAAAGATGCTAGAAGCCATGACTCATGCTCAAAATGCTAGAAATCGTGACATAGATATGATGGTCGAATCTCTATGTTCCCACCGTCCTGATGTCACTTACCATTCTGTTAGAGCCGAAGAGTCATGTTGTTTTGGAAATCAAAATTCTATTTTAGAACAACCATTTGAACTTGCCCAAACTCCAAATTTTGAAAAAGATATTGATAGTTTGGCTAGTTTTCCTTTTCCTGAAATAGAACTTGAAAATGATTATGATCCTGAACCCCAACTTAGTGATTCAATTCTATTTCCTGATTCGATTATGACTCCGGTATCTTCACCTGACTTCAATCTTTTCCCGGAGTCAACATTGGATCCTGTACCAATTCATAAAGAAATTGAATCACCCATCTTTGAGGATCATGTTGAACTTGACCAACTTTACAATTTTGAAAATCCCATGGATAAATTGGCCAGTTCTCCAATTTTTGATATTGAACTCAATGAGATATGTGACCTAGATTCTCACATATGTGATCCAGTTCAACTTTCTGAATCAATATTGACTCCTGTTGTGTTACCAAACTTGAGTAATATTTTAGAGTCAGTTTTGATTCCTCCACCTATCATTCCTGAACTGGAATCACCCACATTAAATCACATTCCATTGTTAGACAATACATGTGGACTAGAGTTTCAACTTCTTGACTTGGACCCAATTTCTGAACCTATTTCGACTCTTGAACCTTTACTTGATTTAAGTCACATTCCTGAGTCGGTATTAGTTCCTGTCCTTCCTGAGTCCAAGTCAACTGTTCTATCATTTCATACTCCATTCTGGGACGAGGTGGTTGACAAATTTGACTCCGAAATTAGTTATGGAATATGGAAATTAGATGGGGTCAAATATTTAATAAAAATCCTTCATGGATATATATTTTTAATGGGTTATATTAAAGATAGTGCTGGTGGGTTCCTCCGAGACCCAAGAAAAGTTGATTGGGCCATGTTTCGTGGACCAATCAGACCACCACCGGAACCACCACCTTAAGGTAACCATTTTCCTTCCCTTTCTTCTTTTTCATGCATCTATGCATTAATTCATACATTGAGGACAATGCATGAGATAGGTGTGGGGGAGGGTCTAACATAACTTTTCTTTTTGTTTAAAAAAAAAGAATTAACATTTTTCTTTATTTTTAAAAAACTTCTTGAAAAATAGAAACAATATTTTGACTTATTTTTGTAAGAAAAATTAAGTTAATTTAAGGAATAGGAAAATTCAAATTAGGATTTCTTATACTTGGTCAAAATAAGATTATTTGTTTGATTTTTAGAGTTAGGAAGATAATGTGTCAAAGTAATTTGGTCTTGATCTTTACCTTGATGAAATATGCACACGTCATACACTTACACACTTAGGGTTCAAAAACAAAGATTCTTATGCCTTATAAAAAAAATATATATATATAACAAATCTAATTATTGATTAGCTAGGTGCTTTGGCCTAAGAAAGCCTTAGTATTTATGCAAAAGATAATTAGATGAGTTTGAAAAAAAAAAAACAAGTCTAATTATTGACTAGCTAGGTGCTTTGGCCTAAGCAAGCCTTGGTATTTATGCGAAAGATGATTAGATAAGTTTGAAAAGAAAAATGCTCTGATTAAGCTGGGTATTTGTGCCTAATAAAGCATAAGTATTCACGCCTAAAAGAGGTCATATAAAAAAATCCTTAGTTTTGTGGCCTTATTTGCTCGAGTCCTTAAGTCCTAGGGGTGTCTTCTCACCTGGTGCCCTAAGACCGTCTGGTTTGGGAGTCATCGATTAAAGGCTCGTTAAATGGGCAGATTAGAAAGCCTAATAAAACTAAGGGAATAATACCACAAAAAAAAAATGTGCAAGTATATATATAAAATAAATAAGGCATAAGAGTTAGAGTTAATAAACCCTTAGTCAAAATTTTCACAGTCACAAGCGCATATGACTTAGGGTAAAGTAATTGACTAGATGAGAAGCACAATTTGACTCCTTAGTTTGATTGATAACAAATTTTTGAATAGAGACTAAGTTTAGGAATGAAAAATCGGCTTTCCTATAACTTATAGATTGCTTAGATCTTACAATCATATTTCAAATATTTTTCTCTTTCAAAATGCTTTTCGAAATACTAACTCTTTATTTCTCTTTCTTTATGGATTTGTGGGTGTAATCCGCTGAAAATCCTCACGAGACAAAACTCGTCCTCTAGGGGAACCTAGAGGTTTAACGGCTTGTTGCACCTGCTCAGTGCAATCACGCGACCTGCGAAGTGGTCTAATAATTTCTAGTATAGTTTAGTTGTTTTGCTTGAGGACGAGCAAAAGATAGGTATGGGGGTGTGATTGGTCACTAATGTTGCATATTTAATGTCACATTTCCATACTTATTTTAGAATAAAAGCCTGCATTGTCCTAACTATTTGTTTAAATTATTTGCAGGCCCAATCTTTAAGGAGATGAAGAGAAATGAGCCTAAAAGCCCACCAGAATTCTGAATTAAATCAGAATTAATTCGCACACAAAAAATCAGGGCAAAATCAAGAGGTTGAAACCGGTTGAGAAGAATCCTCTCAGGATCGATCGGTTAAAGCCAAGAATCCAATGCCATTTCTTCAAAATCTCGGAGCCAAACTGCAAAACCAACTCCAAATAAAGTCAGAGGGAGAAACCGGGGAGACCCACCAACAGGGTGTTGGCCACTGGCCACACCCTTGCCGCGGAAACGCGGCTTGGGCCGCATTTCCGCGGCAATCTTGGGGAGTTACGGGGAGCGTTTGCTCCCCGACCTCCCCGGATCATGGTGGTTAGGGTTTTGCCTATAAAAGGCCTGTACTTGCGCTGAAAATGGGAGGCCAAGGCATATTAGGATTTAGCTTAGTTTTCATTTCTTAGTTTAGGTTTTTAGTCTTTCTTTCATGTAATTTTAGTTTTCATTTATGTAATTCAGAGGAGATCGACTTTCATCGAAGAACAAGACTGAAGCTAGAGCTGGAGTGACACCGGTGTAAGACTTATTTCTTTTCTTTGATTGTAATGAAATCAAATCGATGTTCTTTTTGTGTATGTACTTCTTTTTAGTCTTCTTCTTCTTCTTTTCTATTTTACCTTTCTTTTGGTACAACTGTCTTCCAAGTGAGTCTAAAAGCATCGAAAGAGCCTTGCCTTTGCGAGTGCCACCGATAGCTCATGACGATGGAATTGTGAGTCTCTCTGTATCATTTCATGCTTGCGTATCTTGATGATGTAATGTGGAAGAGACCAACATTCGACTCTTATGGGCTATGCGCTGCTTGCCTCCAATTCAAGGTAACATCGAAGCTAAAAACTTAAGGTAAGCTTTTGGTGAAAAGAAGGTAAGTAACTCTTTTATTTCTTTCTTTCATTTTTGTAAATTAAATCACCATCTCTTCAAAATCACTCTTTTTTTCTCCACTTCATTGTACATATTCGCTTCATTATGTTCTGATTTTTTCCACCTTCTTCATCTTTCACTTTCTCTCTAATTTTAACAAAAATTCTTTTTCCTTTTCATAACTAAAAACAGAGAAGAACCTTCGTTTTATTTTCTTAAAAGATTTCAATAAAGAACTGTAACGCTTCCATCGCAAACCCTCCTTGTGGATCACGACCCGTATAGCCACTTGCTATAGCGGAAGAATTGAGCACTTGCACATTCTCTTTTTAAGTTCTATAATCTTGTATTTTTTGTGCAGGTTTAGCCTCAATCAAAAACCCAAGTGAAACGATAGAAATCATCGACTAAAACAAAAACATATCTATTTCCATTTAAGCTTTTAGTTTTAGTTGGTCCAAAAAGATCCATGTGAATCAATTCTAATGGCCTAGATGACATGATATCCTTGATTGGTTTGAAAGAAGACTTGGTTTGTTTCCCAAGTTGGCACGCACCACAAATGCGGTCTTTTTCAAACTTCAAACAAGGAATACCCTACACCAATTCCTTAGAATTTATTCTAGCAAGGTGATCAAAAGATGCATGACCTAATCTTCTATGCCATAACCACGAAATCTCATCAAAAGCATTTAAACATTTTGTAGAGCAATCCAAATTAAGCATATCAATAATATAACATTATTTTCACGAAATCTAGTGAGAATACAATCATTGGTTTTAGAATCAAAAATTTTGCAAGAAGATTCATCAAACAAACTTTGAGACCACGATCACATAGTTGACTAATACTAAGCAAATTATATTTAAGCTCATCAATAAGAACTACATTTTCAATTAAAGGAGATGCACCAATCTTAATGTTACCTATACCGATGATGGTGCCCTTGGAGTCGTCTCCGAAGGTGACGGTGCCACCTTCAACATACCTTGATAGGGTTGCGAAATTGTTGATGTCCCATGTCATATGCCTTGAGCAACCACTATCAAGGTACCACCGCTCCTTACGTCTTGGAGTCTTGGTGTGTACCTACATCAAATAATTTAAGACTTGATTTTGGTACCCATATTTTCTTGGGTCCTAAAGCGTTAGTGTTTCGAACCCAAACAAGATTATTTGTACTATTTATATGATCATAACAAAATTTAGCTAAATGACCATTCCGGCCACAATAAGTACATTTATAGATTCTTCCATATTTAAAAGCATAATGAGCATGTGGTTTATGAACATGTGATTTGTGAGCATGGGGTATTTTAGCATGATTGACATGTGATGTGTTGGCATGATGAACATGTGGAGTTTTGGCATGAGATGTTTTATCATGTTTAGCATGAGGAGTATGCATATGCTTCTTTGAAAACATTTCTTCTAATTTAGAATTGTTAAAAGCACATTCTTTTAAAACATTTTTCAAATCATTTATTCTAGTTTTTAACATGGAAAACTCATTTTCATCAACTTTAGGATATTTAGCTTTGCAAGCAATTCTATAGGCATCAAAATCTCTTTGTGTTGAAATAAGAATAGAAGATAACTCATCCTTTTCTTTTGAAGAAATAGCAATTTGATTTTTAAGCATTTCATTTTCCTTCTACAATTTTGAACAATCTTCCTTTTTAGCATCAAAACTTTCTGAAAGTTCAATGAATGCATGTAATAACAATTCTTTACTTATTTCACTTGCATCATCAAGCGGTTGGGTAGTTACCTTAGGTGTGTTTGCCATGAAACACACATTTGCCGTGTCAACTTCATCTTCGGATTCACTTTCCGAGTTCCAAGTGGCTTTGTACACCTTCTTTTCAACCGGTTTCTTTTGCTTCAAGGAGGAAGATATCATTTTTCTTGAAATCAAGATAATCGGCCATGATGTGTCCGGGTTTCCGACAGTTGTAGCATATGATCTTTTTCTCCTCCTTCCCTTCCCATCGCCTTCTATAGTTGAGCTTATTCTTGCGGTACATCCTCTTTACATTTTTCACAAGAAGAGATAGCTCTTCATCATCTTCTTCATCATCATAGTTGGTGGAGGAAGACTTGAAAGCTATAGACTTTTTTTGTTTGAGGCGCCGCTTCTTCTCTAGCCTTTTTCCCTATCTCATGAGTCTTAAGATTTCCAATAAGACTTATGAGATCCATCTCGTCTTTGTCATTCAATTCCTTCAAGTTGGTAGCTTTGATTTCTTATGATGAAGGGAGCGCACGAATCACCTTACGTACCTTTTGGTCGTCGCTTATTTCATTACCTAGAGAAGCAAGAGCATTTGTGATCTTAGTAAACTTAGTAATCATATCGTAAATAGATTCATTTTCTTGAATTTTAAAACTTTCATATTGGGAATGCAAGAGATCTATTTTAGCTCTCTTGACTTGTGATGTTCCCTCATGAGTGACTAATAAGTGTAGCCAAATCTCAAAAGCGGATTTGCAATGGATAACCCGTGTTAAGTCATTCTCATTCAAAGCTAAAAATAGGGCATTTTGAGCCTTTGAATTAGCATCAAATTCCTTGGAGGTGAGTTCGGACCAAGTGTCCTCCTCACCTTCGGTTTACTAAAAGGCTTGGTTAAAGACTTAGCAACTAGACTACCTAGAGATTGTAGAAAAATGTTCATCCTAACTTTTCATATGGGAAAGTTGAGTCCATCAAATTTGGGAGGGGTCTTAATGTTATTGGCCATCTTTACTAGTGTATGAATGAAGATATGAAAATAGTGATTAGCAAATTACAGCATCTCTCTAAGGATGTGAAGCCAAAAACTAGAGTCCTAGCTCTGATACCAATTGAAATCACCTAGAGGGGGTGAATAGGTGATAATGCTAATCAATGCACAAATTTAAAAATGAGATGATGCAACGATCACTCAAAGTAAGATTAGAAGCCGAATACCCCGTGAAGGGCTCGAACTCCTTCCTCGTGATTCCTCTAAATAAGAGTTTAAGGTGCGCAATGCAATCTTTTTGTGAGAGTAAAGATCGACAATATAAGAATGAATGAATGAATTGAAAGCAAGTAAATAACACAAGTAAACCAATCGCAAACACAGAGATTTGTTTCGAGGTTCGAGCACCCAGCTCTACGTCCCCGCCTTCACCCAGAAGGATTTTCGATCCTCTAGAACTTTCACAAAGTATTATAACCACTAGGGAGTACCCAACTCCTCAGTCATACTCCTCTAGTCCAGAGGTAGTGGAGCCACAAATATAATAATCACTTGGTGATCAAAAGACCACAAACTCTCTTTTGAAAAACTTTTCTTTACAAAACCCTAGAGAATAATGTATAGGATTGAAGCTCAAGGTTTGTAAGTGAAAAATAAAACAAAGTAGAAGAGAGTTTTGATTCAAAAACTTCAGAGAAATATTAGAGATTAGAGCACAAAAACTGAGAATAAAACTTCTTTCAAAAAGACTTAAATTTTGATTTCTTTTGTAAATGTTGTTGTAAATCTCCTTAACCCCATCCACCCCTATTTATAAGATAAAGGTAGGGATTAAAGGGTAAACACTAATTGTGATTAATCATGAAAGATAAGACCCAAAACCAGCCATAAACCTCAATTGGAGAATAAAATCACGTTTTAAAACAAGTTTAAAAAACTAGCCGTTTGGCAGTTAATACACTCACGGTCGACCAGCTCGGTCGACTGGTTTTCAAAAACATTTGACCGTTGGCAACTCCCAGTCGACCGCCCGGTCGGCCGTCCCAAACAGAGACTTGGGTGCAGTCAATCGGTCGAAGCTCGGTCGACCGATATGGGGTCCGGTCGACCGGATAACGTGCACACATGCGCGTACCCAACGGTCAGAACTGTGGTCGACCGCTCGGTCGACCGTTCTGACCTGAAACAGAGCCGGTTAACCGTCCAGTCGACCGCAACAGGTCAAAACAGAAAATTTGCAAAAATGTTTTTAAGGATATGTAAATTTTCAAAAATTATTTTTGTCAAGACTTAGTACACTACAATAAATTTAGTTTGCAAATACTGAAATAGGTTATAGAAATATTTATATAAGAGACAAAAAAAATAATCTTTTGAAAATCATGTGCAAATTTGTGTGCGTGGGAAATTTGAGCTTCAACACTATATACTATCCTTTAACAAACTAAAGTATAAAAATTAAAGAAAGAAGTCTCCGAGCCGCGTTACGCCAAGCTAGAGCCTCCTCTCCTATGAAAGAGTCCTCTTGCGCCATCAGCCTATCAACATGCTTTTAGCGCTATAAACCTCGCATTATGCTTAAAGCCACCAATACTTGTACAAACCTGAAATCCATTCTAGAACAGCTTATTAATACCAAATAGCTTCTATATATTTTGTTATCATCAAAACGTATATAAATGGAGAGTGTAACCTTTTGGGCCAACAATATCACCCTTTTTGATGATGACAAAACATATAAGTTATAACACAAGATATAAAAGGGAGGTAAAAACTCCCCCTCAAATAATGCTATATTTAAACAAGTATAAAACAATTTATTATGAGAGAATTTTGAAAATTTTGAAATTTGAAAACACCAAACATAATAAAACATTGAAATGTTAAACAATAAACAAACACTAACTACAAACATAAAACTAAACAAACACTTAACAAAACATTATCGCAAAACACACAACACATATTTCTCCCCCTTTTTGTCATACATCAAAAAGGGATATGATATCAAGAAATCTTCTTTATTCAACAATACAAACATTTAGTTCACCACATATAAAAGAAAATCTATTATAGTCAAGTGGTTTAGTGAAAATATCGGCAAGTTGAAAATCGGAAGAAACATAATCAATATCAATATCTCCTTTCTCAAAATGATCTCTAAGAAAGTGATATCGAATCTCAATGTGCTTGGTCTTACTATGTTGATTTGCATTCTTAGTCATATGAATAGTACTAGTATTATCACAAAATATTTTAATATGGTCAAAATGCAAATCATAATCAAGAAGAGTATGTTTCATCTAAAGGACTTGAGCACAACAAACCCCCGCCGCAACAAACTCCGTCTCGGCGGTTGGGAGGGCTACTGAATTTTGTTTCTTGGAAGACCATGAAACAAGACAATTACCAAGAAATTGACATGTTCCACTAGTACTCTTCCTATCCACTCTACAACCCGCATAGTATGCATTAGAAAAACTTGTCATTGAGAATTCTCCGGTCTTCGGATACCTTAGACCCATTCCAATAGTGCCCTTAACATAACGAATAATGCGTTTTACCGCAATTAAATGAGATTCTTTGGGACAAGATTGGAATCTAGCACAAAGACACACACTAAACATAATATCCGGCCTACTCGCCGTTAAATACAACAAACTACCAATCATGCTTCTATACAATTTAATATCAACACACTTACCTTGGTCATCCTTATCAAGCTTGGTGGTGGTGGCCATGGGAGTGTTGCAAATTTTTGAGTCTTCAAGCCCAAATTTCTTGATGAGTTCCTTGAGTACTTGGCTTGACATATGAAAATCCCATCACGCATTTGCTTGATTTGGAGTCCAAGAAAATAGTTCAATTCACCCATCAATGACCTCTCAAATTCACGTTGCATACATTGTTCAAACTCCATGTAAAGTAACTCATTAGTAGAACCAAAGATTATATCATCAACATATATTTGAAGTATAAGAATGTCACTACCAACATGTTTAGTAAATAATGTGGTCTCTACTTTGCCTTTAACAAAATCATTGAAAGAAGAAAACTAGAAAGCCTTTCATACCAAGCTCTTGGAGTTTATTTTAAACCATACAATGTTTTATCTAATTTGAAAACAAAATTTGGATGTACATGATCCACAAAACCGGGAGATTGTTCAACATAAACTCCTTCATCAATAAAACCATTTAAAAATGCACTTTTTACATCCATTTGAAAAAGTTTAAATTTTTATAGGATGCATAAGCTAGTGTAATCCGTATGGCTTCTAGCCGTGCTACGGGTGCAAAGGTCTCCTCAAAGTCGATTCCTTCAACTTGAGTGTAACCTTAGGCCACTAATCTAGCCTTCTTCCTTATAACATTTCCTTACTCATCCATCTTGTTCCTAAAAATTCACTTAGTACCAATTATTGGTCTATCATGGGGTCTAGGAACAACGTGCCAAACTTGGTTGCGCTCAAATTGATTGAGCTCTTCTTGCATAGCAAGCAACCAATATGAGTCACCCTCGGCTTCGAAGATGTTTTTGGGTTCAAAATGAGATATGAATGCATAATGCCCACACAAATCATGGGTTTGGAGCGAGTGGTTACCCCTTTGATACATCACCTAAGATGAGATCTTTGGGATGATTAGAGGCGTATCTCCAATCTTTAGGAAGTGGTTGTGATTGTTTCACTTCATCCTTTTGAACTCACCAATAGGTTCTTGCTTGTCTTCTTGGATGGGTGAGTCCTTCAAGGATATTTTCTTCATGTCCTCACCTAATGAGTCAATCTCTACAACATTCTCAATAATTACATTAGATTCTTCAAATTTAACATGCATAGATTCTTCAATAGTAAGAGATGATTTATTGAACACTCTATATGCTTTGCTGGTACTAGAATAGCCAACAAAGATTGCTTCATAAGCCTTAGCATCAAATTTACCCAAATTATCTTTGGTATTTAAAACAAAACACTTGCATCCAAAAACTTTAAAGTATGAAACATTTGGTTTTCTTAAATGATAAATTTCAAAAGAGGTTTTGAAAGTATTTTAACATAAATAAATACGGTTGGATATGTAGCATGCGGTGTTTACGGCCTCGGCCCATAAGTATTGAGGGAGCCCATATTCACTTATCATAGTCCTATCCATTTCTTCAAGAGTTCTGTTCTTTCGTTCAACTACTCCATTTTGTTGTGGAGTTCTAGGACATGACATTTCATGCTTAATTCCTTTTTCATCACAATAAGTCATGAAGAGTTGGTTGACAAACTCACCACCTCTATCACTTCTTATCCGTAAAATCAAAAATCCTTTTTCTTTTTCAACCTTTTTTGAAAAATCTTAAAATGCGAAAAAGTTTGATCTTTATGCTCCAAAAAGAAAACCCAAGTGAAACGAGAGAAATCATCGACTAAAACAAAAACATATCTGTTTCCATTTAAGCTTTTAGTTTTAGTTGGTCCAAAAAGATCCATGTGAATCAATTCTAATGGCCTAGATGACATGATATCCTTGATTGGTTTGAAAGAAGACTTGGTTTGTTTCCCAAGTTGGCACGCACCACAAATGCGGTCTTTTTCAAACTTCAAACAAGGAATACCCTTCACCAATTCCTTAGAATTTATTCTAGCAAGGTGATCAAAAGGTGCATGGCCTAATCTTCTTGCGGTACATCCTCTTTACATTTTTCACAAGAAGAGATAGCTCTTCATCATCTTCTTCATCATCATAGTTGGTGGAGGAAGACTTGAAAGCTATAGACTTTTTTTGTTTGAGGCGCCGCTTCTTCTCTAGCCTTTTTCTCCATCTCATGAGTCTTAAGATTTCTAATAAGACTTATGAGCTCCATCTCGTCTTTGTCATTCAATTCCTTCAAGGTGGTAGCTTTGATTTCCCATGATGAAGGGAGCGCACGAATCACCTTACGCACCTTTTGGTCGTTGCTTATTTCATCACCTAGAGAAGCAAGAGTATTTGTGATCTTAGTAGTAATCATATCGTAAATAGATTCATTTTCTTGAATTTTAAAACTTTCATATTGGGAACGCAAGAGATCTATTTTAGCTCTCTTGACCTGTGATGTTCCCTCATGAGTGACCAATAAGTGTTGCCAAATCTCATAGGCGGATTTGCAATGGATAACCCATGTTAAGTCATCCTCATTCAAAGCTAAAAGTAGGGCATTTTGAGCCTTTGAATTAGCATCAAATTCCTTGGAGGCGAGTTCGGACCAAGTGTCCTTCTCACCTTCAGGTTTACTAAAAGGCTTGGTCAAAGACTTAGCAACAAGACTACCTAGAGATTGTAGAAAAATGTTCATCCTAATTTTCCATATGAGAAAGTTGAGTCCATCAAATTTGGGAGGGGTCTTAATGTTATCGGCCATCTTTACTAGTCTATGATGAAGATATGAAAATAGTGATTAGTAAATTATAGGATCTCTCTAAGGATGTGAAGCCAAAAACTAGAGTCCTATCTCTGATACCAATTGAAATCACCTAGAGGGGAGGGTGAATAGGTGATAATACTAATCAATACACAAATTTAAAAATGAGATGATGCAATGATCACTCAAAGTAAGATTAGAAGCCGAATATCTCGTGAAGGGCTCTGAACTCCTTCCTCATGATTCCTCTAAATAAGAGTTTGAGGTGCGCAATGCAATCTTGTTGTGAGAGTAAAGATCGACAATATAAGAATGAATGAATGAATGGAAAGCAAGTAAATAACACAAGCAAACCAATCGCAAACACAGATATTTGTTTCGAGGTTCGAGCACCCAGCTTTACGTCCCCGCCTTCACCCAGAAGGATTTCCGATCCACTAGAACTTCCACAAAGGATTACAACCATAGGGAGTACCCAACTCCTCAATCACACCCCTCTAGTCTAGAGGTAGTGGAGCCACAAATACAATAATCACTTGGTGATCAAAAGATCACAAACTCTCTTTTGAAAAATTTTCTTTACAAAACCCAAGAGAATAATGTATAAGATTGAAGCTCAAGGTTTGTAAGTGAAAATAAAACAAAGTAGAAGAGAGTTTTGATTCAAAAACTTCAGAGAAATATCAGAGATTAGAGCACAAAACTGAGAATAAAACTTCTCTCAAAAAGACTTAAACTTTGATTTCTTTTGCAAATGTTGTTGTAAATCTCCTCAACCCCATCCACCCCTATTTATATGATAAAGGTAGGGATTAAAGGGTAAACTCTAATTTTGATTAATCAGGAAAGATAAGATCCAAAACCAGCCATAAACCTCATTTGGAGAATAAAATCACGTTTAAAACAAGTTTAAAAAACTAGCCGTTTGGCTGTTAATACACTCACGGTCGACCAGCCCGGTCGACCGGTTTTCAAAAACATTTGACCGTTGGCAGCTCCCGGTCGACCGCCCGGTCGACCGGATAACGTGCACACATGCACGCACCCAACGATCAGAACTGCGGTCATCCGCTCGGTCGACCGTTCTGACCTGAAACAGAGCCGGTCGACCATCCGGTCGACCGCAAAAGGTCAAAACAGAAAATTTGCAAAATGTTTTTGAGGATATGTAAATTTTCAAAAATTATTTTTGTCAAGACTTAGTACACTACAATAAATTTAGTTTGCAAATACTGAAATAGGTCTATAGAAATATTTTATATAAGAGACAAAAAAATAATCTTTTGAAAATCATGTGCAAATTTGTTTGTGTGGGAAATTTGAGCTTCAACACTATATACTATCCTTTAACAAACTAAAGTATAAAAATTAGAGAAAGAAGTCTCCGAGCCGCGTTATGCCAAGCTCGAGCCTCCTCTCCTATGAAAGAGTCCTCTTGCGCCATCAACCTATCAACGTACTTTTAGCGCTATAAACCTCGCAATATGCTTAAAGTCACCAATACTTGTACAAACTTGAAATCCATTCTAGAACAACTTATTAGTACCAAATAGCTTCTATATGTTTTGTTATCATCAAAACGTATATAAATGGAGAGTGTAATCTTTTGGGCCAACAACAAGTTGGTTGAAAATTGGACTCGGGGGAGATGAATCCCCATTGACTCTGTGAAGAGTTGAAATTATTCTGAAAATTATGGTCATAAGATTGGGGGCATGGGTTATTCAGGATAAGACCAATCCGGCACACTATGTTAGTTAAAGTTATGATATGCCGGGTTGGTAATATCCGAAAAATTGGTTGGTGTGTAATATAGATTACCATTAAAATGGAAAAATTATTATTATAAGTCATATCATACAATAAAATACAAACAAATAAGCAAATAAAGAAAAAAATTCTAAACTAAGTTAGGGTAGATCTTTGACCTAGACGACTCCTAACTGGTTAGACTGTCCACGAGAGGTATAATACAGACTTTGACCAGAAGCTAATCAGGCAGGTCAGGGTAAGATTGGTTGGAGGTATCCGCGCAAAAGCGACGGGCCTAATTAAGCCAAATCACCAGCCTTCGGGGTTTCGCCTCTCAATCCCTTTCCTTAGACACTGATTTGGTAGGAGTCAAATTTTAACACATTCCCCATAATCTCCTAATTGAGTCTGAAATGTCCCTAGGGCCAACGTCTACTCATTTTTAGTTAGGCTTGGGTTAGTGAGTGAGGAGATTGTTTGTAGGCTAAGGGAGGGTAATGACTTCCCCACCTTATCTTGTTTATCGGACAAGCCCTTAAGATTGATTGTGCAAAGTGTGCAGGATAAAGAAAAGTAACATTCAACAAGCAAATAATCACTTAAGAATGTTTCGTAAACTATATGCCATGCAAACGTACCTTTTACTCCAGCACTTTTCAACAGTAATGTAAAATGTAAACGAATTAGACACGTGCCTAAATGCAAAGTCTAAACCGTTTTTAGCATTTAACAAACATCATTTTACTGTTGAGCTTAGAAAGGAAGTATAGTGAGTCAAACAAGAAAATTAAAAGCTACAGATATTAAACTTTGCAATTCAGCTAACCTGCAGAAAATACAGGTTAGTAGTTCACTCAGATTGCCATAGAAATGTAGCAAATCTGAGGGCTTCTTGGCTCTGCTTTCTTGAGTAGAGTCCAAGGCCACTTATATGTCCACTGCAGCAAAATTTCCTTGTTGTTAAATTTGTACACCAAAAACTAAGAAGAAGATTAACCAAAAATGTAAACTTTAATGAGAATTACTTACTGTCCCTCCCTGGCAATGGTGCCAAAATTTGATTGAGCTTAAACCTACACACAAGAATATAGAATTTCAGAACATAGAATAAAGAGTGCAAGTTACTCAATTCTACCGCAATAGCAAATGACTATGCGGGTCGGGATCCACAAGGAGGGACTAGCGATGGAAGCTTTTTAGTAAGTTCTCTTTTATGCTACAAAGAATGGTTAAAGTACTTCTTTCAGTTCTTAAAATAAAAGAGAAAAATAAGTTACAGTTAAGTTAGAAAGAAAGTGGTAGATAGAGAAGGTGGAGAAAATAGAAAATGGATATTTACAAAGAAATTGAAAAAGAGTGAAAGAGATTTGGAATATTGTGGTGTTAGTAATTTACACTAAAATTAAAAGAAAGAAAATTAAAAACTAAAAACATAATTACCTCTTCGACGCCTGCTTACCTTTGACCCGTATCGACGATGTACCTTTACTTGAAGACGAGCGAAGCATGGCAGATGAAATCTTCCCCATTCCCGATTTACACTATGAAATGAAGGGGCGAGCTACACTATTATAGAAATGGATATCCATCACCATAAGCCATCAATAGCACTTGCAAAGATAAGGCAACTTCGAGGCTATCAGTTTCATTTGGATCCACAAACACAGAAGAGGGAAGCAAAAAAACAAGAATAGAAAAGAGAAGAAAACTTCGATTCGATTCAATTAACAATGGAAGAAAAGATCACTTACACTGGTGTCACCTTCAGTACAAGCTTGCCCTCATTCCTCCATGAAAGTATCCTCTCCTCTCAGTTAAATAAAGAAAATAAAAATTACATGAAAGAAAATAAAAACCTAAGTTACAAACTACAAATTAGCCTAAGTTCTACTCTCTGCTTGGTCGTCTTCTTTTGCCTTTGAGATTGCAGGTATTTATAGAAGAAATGCAGAGGTTAGAGGAGTATGAAGATAGGGAAGGCTGGCTATTTCTGAATTTGAATCCTCCCCTTATCTTCATACTTGATTTGATGTGAATATTCAGTTCTGATCTGTAGTTTGTTGGTGTGTTGATTACTGAATATCACTTATAAAATGACAGAATTAGAAATACTGATCAACATAAGAGTTGTAGCCATGTAAGTCTTCTTTCTGGAGCATCTTGAATCATCAGATTTGATATTTGGTAGCGAAAGTTATGATTCAAATATTAAAATGTATCCAGTCAGAATCTGAGTCAAACTTGCTTCATCTCATCCGTTGATCTTCTCTCTATCCATTTATCTCTCTGTATTTGATATTATCCTCGGTTGACCTTTAGCTAACCAAAATGAATTTAGAGAATCTAAATTTTATCGGTTTTCATTTGGTGTTATCTTTCTGATTTGCTCTAATCTTCAGCTGAATAGTTACCCCAATCCTTGATTTGTTCTAACTAGATCTGGGATCATCCTCAGTTAACCAAATAGATCTAGTTAAAACTGATATTTATTTGGTTTAATTCTCTTTCTCTTCATTATTATCTTCTGTAAAATTGATATTTAAGACAAGAAAATTAGCAGATTTATTACACGATAAATGTAGGAGTGTAATGAAAAGAATACAAATATATGTACGATCACTTGCCCTCGAGCAAAACATCAAACTAATGCTAATCAATTATTAGACCACTTTCGTAGGTCACTCGATTGCACTGAGCATGTGGAACAAGCCGTTAAACCTCTAGGTTACCCCTAGAGGACGAGTTTTGTCTCGTGAGGTTTTCAGTGGATTGCGCCCACAAAATTCATAAAGAAAGAGAAAAAAGTTAGTATTTTCGAAAAGCATTTTGAAAAGAGAAAATATTTGAAGTATATTTGTGCGAGTTTAAGTAATCTATATAAGAATATCAAATTTTTCATTCCTAAACTTAGTCTCTATTCAAAAACATGTCATCAATTAAAGTAAGGAGTCAAATTGTATTTCTTATCTAGTCTATTACTTTACCCTGAGTTATATGCACCATTGTGACTGTAAAGTTTGACTAAGAGTTCTTTAACATTAACTCCTATGCCTTATTTATATATATATTCTTTTTTTTTGGTGGTATTTATTCCTCAATTCCATTAGGCTTTCTAATTTGCCCATGTAACGAGCTTTTAGTCGGTGACACCCAAACCGGACAGTTTTAGGGCACCAGGTGAGAAAATACCCCTAAGGACTTAAACACTCGAGCAGACAAGGCCACGAAAGCAAGGTTTTTATTTATAAAATGTACCCTTTTTAGGCGTGAATACTTATGCTTCATTAGGCACAAATACCCAGCTTAATCAGAGGATTTATATATATCGTTTCTCAAACTTATCTAATTATCTTTTGCATAAATACCAAGGCTTGCTTAGGCCAAAGCACCTAGCTAATCAATAATTAGATTTGTTTATTTTTTTTATACATATATAGTTTTTTTTATAAGGCATAAGAGTCTTTGTTTTTGAACCCTAAGTGTGTAAGTGTATAAAATGTGCATATTTCATCAAGGTAAAGTTCAAGACTAAATTACTTTCACAAATTTTCTTTCTAACCCTAGAAATCAAACAAGTCATCTTACTTTGGCCAAGTATAAGAAATCCTAATTATGATTTTCCTATTCCTTAAATTAACTTAATTTTTTACAAAAAATATATCAAAATATTGTTATTACTTTTCAAAAAGTTTTTTTTTTAATTTTTATATTAGTCATGCTAGAACCCTCCCCCACACTTATCTCATGCATTGTCCCCAATGTATGAAAGAAATGTATAGATGCATAAAATGAAATGTAAAAAAGGTGCATATACAAAAATATGTACAACATCTAGTTTCTCCCACACCTAGATCTTTTTCGGTCTCATCCCTCTAGCTCTCTTCCCATCATTCCAGTAGGTCCTCTTTATAGGGCATAGTGAGAAGGCCAATTTTTTTGTCATTTTAGCTTTCTTCCTCCCCAGTCTCACTTTCTTTAGGTTTTTCTTCCTCATATTTCTACATTCAGTATTCAAAAATTGATCTCCACTACACTTCTCAGTTGAAACTTCCTCATTATGAATGCCTAGGAATTCTGACTCAGTTCCATATATCTCCTCAAAGCTTAGGTCAACATTTCCCTTGGGGATGTGTAATTAACCAAAATATCCCTAGTTGGTTCATCCAAACACATGAGTTTCTTCTTCGAAGAGGTTTTCAAGAGTATGTCAATTGGAGGTTCTTGAATTATATTCTCATGCGATATATTATTGGTTGGCTCAGTGAAAGTGAAGATATTCAAATCAAATTTCTTTTTTTTAAAGGGGACTCTAAAATCAGGATCTCTGACATATGCCTTATCATTAAGATAATCACATTCATTCTGAAATATTTATCAAGAAACAGAGACTCATTCTCGATACCTTCACTTTCTTCATCACAATTATTTTCAACAAAGTTTACCTCAAATGTTTGGTCTCTTATCTTACGAGGTGGGTTTTCTAAGTTGAAGACATTGACTTCTCTAGTCATGTCCCCAAAGGTTAATCTCATAGACTCATTCCTACAATTAATAATAGCATTGGCAGTAGCCAGGAAAGGATGCCCTAGGATAACATGAGTTTGAGCCCTAGGATTGGACACAGGTTGTGTCTCGAGAACTATGAAATCAACGGGGTAGATAAACTCCCGACCCGAATAAGGACATCATTAATTTCTCCCTTTGAAACTTTCACAGAACGGTCAGCCAGTTGGATTGTGACTCGAGTTGGACTAGATCGCCCAACTCGAGTTGTTGATAAACTGAGAATGGAAGCAGGTTGATGCTCGCTCCCAAGTCAAGAAGTGTGCGTGACTAATCTCAGCTTGTCCTATAGTGCAGGCAATGGTGGAACAACCCGGATCGTTGTACTTGACAGGGACGGACCTGACAGTAGCTCACTAATGTTAGTGGCTAAGAAAACTTTCTTGGGTACATTAGTTTTTCTCTTCTTGGTGCACATGTCCTTAAGAAATTTTGCATAGGATGGGACTTGTTGGATGGATTCAAGAAGTGGCACATTTATCTTCACTTGGTTGAAGATCTCAATTATCTTATCCATGTGTGGATTTTGCTTGTTGTTCTTCAGCCTATTAGGAAATGGTACTATAGGCTTGTACACCTGACTGGTTGACTTATCTGTTTCAGATTCGTCAGATTTTGAAGGATTGGGACTAGATGAGGTGGATGCTCGAGTGTGATTGTGTTGAATGGGATTGGATGGTATTGACACTTGATTATTAACTTTCTTTCCTAACCTCAATATATGAACAACATTACATTGATTCAATGATTGATCCTCACCAAATGAGCTTGTTGTGAATTCCTAGGATTCATAATTGGTTGACTGGGAAGGTACCCTTTTGCCTCTCATGTTGTGGATTGGCTAACTGGCTCATTTGACCCTCTAGCCTCTGTATTGTTTGCATGAGGGAATCTTAATTCTTCATGTACCTTTCCATATTTCTCTCAAAATCAGTCATTCTCCATTCAAGTTGAGAATTCTGGAAGGAAGATGGTGGAGCTTGGTTGGGAAAATTTTGTTGATAATTTGAAAAATTGTTGGGAGAATTGTGAGGGTAATTTGGAAAGTTGGGTTGATGATTGGAAGAATTATTGGGATGATGGACGTGGTTCGATCGTGGGTGGTCATTGTTGTGTTGGCTCCATTAGAAATTTGGGTGATTTCTCCAGCCAGGATTATACTTTAGAGCGTAAGGATCATTGTTCGGCCTTGAAAAGGCCGCATTCATCGGTTCAGGATATTGTTGCTGAGCTTGAAACACAGGACACTCCTCAAACACATGATTCATGGCTTGACAGTATGTACAGCCCGGAGTTGGAATTGGTTTGGGTTGACTTGATTGACTGGACTTGGTTCCTTAGTTTCTAACGCTTCCAGTCTTCTCGCTAGGTTAGCTAACTTTGCCTCATTAGCTATGGATGATTCGATTGAATGGAGACCTCCTTTTGAAGAGATGGAGTTTAAATTCCTAGAGCTTTCACTAGTTGGTTCCCATTGGATGGTATTTTTAGCTAGATTCTCATATAAATCCCATCCTTCATTCTCATCCTTCTGCAAGAATCCCCCTTGGCACATGCTTTCTAAGAGGGTCTTGGTTGAGTAGTCTAAACCGTCATAAAGAATTTGGCATTATCGCTATTTCTCTATTCCATGATGAGGACATTGGACAAGGAGGTCTTTGAAGCGTTCAAAGTACCTCCAAAACGGTTCACTAGTTTCTTACTTAAACTGCATAACGTTTTTCCTAATGAGAGCGGTCTTATGATTTAGATAGAATTTCTTCAAGAAGACCTTGATGAAACCATCCCAGGATGTGATAGAGCTGGCCGCTAAGCTGTATAGCTATTTCTTGGCTAAGTCCTTAAGAGCGAAAGGGACAAATCTCAACCTAATAGCATCACCTGCAAGGTGTGGGATTTTCATCATTAAGCATACTTCTTCAAATTCTCTTATAAAGAAATAAGCATCTTCGGACTCTAAGACATGGAACTTAGGGAGTGTGTTGATGAACTGTGGCTTAAGCTCAAAGTTGTGTTCACTAACCGATGGAAGTTAGATGCAGGATGGAAGTGAGGTTCTAATGGGATAGAACCTATCCTGCAAAGATGTCGGTTGAGACATAACCGAATCTAGTTTTGGTTCGAATTTGGGTGGTGACGTGTTTCTAGTTAACCTAGATAAATTAGGGTCTCTTAACCACACTTGCATATACAAACACAATCACAAACAAGTTCACCAATAGTCAACAAAAATAAACAACCAAGCCTAGTCTAAGGTAACCTTGACCTAGACAACTCCTAACTGGTTGTTTGTCCACAGGAGTATAATGTAGACTTTGACCACAAGCTAATCAGCCAGGTCAGGGCAAGATTGGTGGGAGGTATCCACGCAAAAGCGATGGGCCTAATTAAGCCAAACCACCAGCTTCGGGGTTTCACCCCTCAATCCCTTTCCTAGGCACTAATTTGGCAGGAGTTAAATTCCAACACCTTCCCCCTTAGGATAATCTCCTAGTGAGTTCGAGATGTCCCTAAGGCCAACGTTTATCAGATTTTACTTAGGCTTAGGTTGTGCGTGCTTGGAGATGGTTTGTGGGCTAAGGAAGGGTAATGACTTTCCCACCTTATCTTGATTTGGGTTTTGCCCTTAGAGTTAATTGTGCAAAGTGTGCAAGATATAGAAAAGTAGCATTCAAAAGCAAATATCACCCAAGAATGTTTCCTAAACTATATGCTATGCATACATACCTTATCTCTAGCTATCTTCAACAGTAATTGTAAAGTAAACGTAATTAGACAAATGCCTAGAATGCAAGTCTAAACGTTTTTTAAGCAATTAATAATCACTCAAATTACTGTTGGATTAAAACAGGGATTGTGAATAGCAAATATAGCAAAATAATAAGACACAAAAACTTTATTTTTGCAAGAAATATGTCTACAAAAAAGAGTTTTAGTAGTAAAAAATTTCAAACTTGCGCTGCAATTTCTTGAAATTCTATTTCCTATTTTCGAGAGTAGGGGCACAGAATAGAAAGTTTTCTCCTGCAAAGCTTGAATGCTAGATCTGAATCTTGACCTTCCTGAAACAAGATGCCAAACTTGTTAAAAACAAATACACCGTTCCCTTCCCGGCAACGGCGCCAAAAAGTGTTTGAAAAATGAAAAAGCAAGGATTTATTGTGTAGCTTTGGGCTAACGGGTCGTGTCCACGAGGAGGAATGCGATAAAAGTTTTTCGGTGTTTTGTTTATAAAGCTAAGAATGGTGCTAGTTTTTTATTTGAAAAGAGATTGGAAAGAAGGGAGATGATTAAAAAAAACTTAAAATTTGGGAAAGGCTTTGGAGAAGGTGATTTAAAAAGCTTTGAAAATTATTTGGTTGTTTTTAATATGAGAAGAAGATTTGGGCTCACTAATTTTCTACTCAACTATGTACTCATCTCAAGAACATTTGGGTGCATCACTTTTATCATAAGTAAAAACTTTTAGTTTCTTTTAATGTGCAAGTAAAACAAATAAGATGGTTTCATTTAAATCTTAAGTCCTTTCATTACAAATCATTAAAAAGAGAATGTTAAATCATCAAGCGTGAAGAAGTAAGTATGGAATAAAAACACTTTAAAAATATTTGTGTATTGAAAATCTAAGTTAAAATAAAAACATCCTCATGTGCTTTAAAGAACGAAGTTTAACTAAGATGTTTCTCTGATTCAAAAAGTGTTGCTTTCGTGAAAATCAATTAAGAGAGAGGTGATAAAAGAGAGTAATTAGCGAGCCCAGAAAATCGATTTAGCTACTAATGAAAGATGAAAAATAATTCATGTAAATAAAGCTAGACATACCGTGAATTGGAGTGGAAGAAGAGAAAGCTAGATCCTTTTATTGCTTTCATTTCAATCTTCAGATTACAAGCACTCAATTCCTCTCTCTCGCTGGTATTTGATCTGAACTACAAATTATAAAACAAAATTACAACTTCTATACTATCTAAAAAAGAGCTTAAAACCTTAAAGAATAAACAAACTTTCAAATCCTAGTCTTCGCTCCTTTTTTAGTACAAAATCCTGCCTTTTATAGACAAAAACCAGAAGGAAAGGAGTAAACGCTCCCCTTATTTCCACAACAAGCCGTGGATCCGCGGCTTGGGCCGCGGATCGGGGCCAGGATGTGGCCAATTGGCCACATCTAGGTGGAGCGACGGTTGGCGTGGATTTAGGCTCCCTTTTGTCTTGCTGGATTCACTGTTGCAGCTCCCAGATTCGACGAAACGATCTTTGATTTGTTGGCTTCAACCGCTTAATTTGGGAAGATTCATTTCAACCAGTTTTCAACCTCTCTGATTTGCCAAGATCTGCCCTGATTCCCTGCTGTCGAATTTATTCTGAATTAAATGGCTTTTGGGCTCGTTTCTCTGGCCTATCCTTTAGCAATGAGCCTGCATTTTATAAAAAAAAATAGGACTTATTAATATGATTTATTTAGATAATAAGCATGGTAATGTGACAATATGTATGCAATATTTGTGATCGATCACATAAGCTACCACATGTTCATGCTGCATCACTACACATCCTAGACCCTTCCCTAACGCATCACTGTATATGACCATTCCTCCTGTCCCTGAGGGTGTCTTCAAGATTGAAGCTGAAATCAATTTATTCTTCAACTCCTCAAAAGCAGACGTGCACTCCTCAATCCATACATACTTCTTTTCCTTCCTGGTGAGCTTGGTCAAAGGTGCCACAATTTTAGAGAAGTCCTGCACGAACCTTCGATAATATCCGGCTTATCCGATAAAGCTCTTGATCTCTGTTACTGACTTTAGAGTGGGCCAATCCTTTACTGCCTGAATCATGCTGGGATCCACTGAGATTCCTTTCTTAGAAACTACATGGCCCAAGAATGTTATATTCTCCAGCCAGAACTCACACTTACTAAGTTTGGCATGAAGCTGCTCAAGTCGGAGCGCCTGTAACACAACCCTCAAATGATCTACATGCTTTTTTTTCATTCTTAGAATAGACCAAAATCATCGATAAACACCAACACAAACTTAGGGTGAAAAGATTCTGTTAATCAAGTCTATAAAAACTATGGGGTGTTTGTTACTCCAAACGGTATAAACCTGGAACTTGTAATGACCATAGCGAGTCCTAAATGCCGTCTTCTGGATGTCCTTCTTTCACCTTCAACTGATGGTAACCCTGACTGCAGATCTAACTTTGAGAATACTTGGGCCCCGTGAAGTTGATCAAAGAGAACATCGATCCTCCGTAAAGGGTACTTGTTCTTAATGGTGACTTTGTTAATTCTCTGTAATTGATACACAATCTCTTGCCACCATCCTTCTTATTTGCTATAACACTAGTGATTCCAAAGGTGAAGTACTCGGTCTAATTAAACCTTTACTTGAATACTCCTCCTGCAGTTGTTCCTTCAATACTGGAAATTCTGTTGTACCATCCGGTACGGTGCTTTAGAGATGTGAGTCGCTCCTGAAATAATGTCAATAGAGAACTCTACAACTCTGTTAGGTGAAAGTCCTGATATCTCCTCAAATACATCCAAGAATTCATTTCACACTAACACCCTCTTCTTCTTTCTTCCGTAGTGGGCACATCCAGTTGATCCTCTTTCCTGAGGGACTTTACGCTCCCGATGAACTGAAACTCTGGTTGGTGTGAAATTCTAAAAAATTACTTTCTTGGTCTAACAGTCGATCACTGCATGATACTTGCTAAGCCAGTCATGCCTAGGATCACATCGTACCCTCCAGTGTCCAGTACGAATATGTCAGCTTTTATCTTCCTATCACATAACTCCATAGTGCATGCTTTTGCAAATCTTATAAGTAGTACTACACTCATTCCCGTACTAATTTCTCATTGGTCACCTCATACATACAAGGGGTATAGAATGCAAAGCAGTAAATCTACTGGATATGAAAAATAATGTGCTGCACCGGAGTCAAAGAGTGATAAGACAGGAATTGAGTGGACTAAACTTTACCTGCCACTACTTCTCCTGATGCCTCAGCTTCCTCAGTGGTCAAGTTGTAGGCCTGGCCTCTCCTGCGGCTTATTCCAGTCCGGGGTCCCCTCTGAGCCTGACCCAGAGTCCGACGCTCGAGAGGAAGTGAAGCTTCTCTGCCTATAGCCCTGGATTCCTCCTTATCGGTGGTGCCAAAAGTGCTGGGGGTGCCACTCGCGCTGGAAGTGCTGGTGGTGTTGGAGCTCTGCATTCCATATCTTCTTGAATGGATAATCACCCACTGAGTGATCGCCAGATCTGCAAGCCAACACAGTCTATTAGCCATACGGCAGTTGCGTTGATTGTGTCCGGGCTTCTGACAATATCCACATACAAGCTGCTGAAGAGGAGCTGAAACGGTCGCCTGACTAATGGGGCACCAATAGATCTGACTGAATTTCCTCTGTTCACTTGATGGAATTGGAGCTTTATTGGCTTGTTCTGCAGCTTCTATTCTTCTTCTCCATTCACTGCTTTACATCACGAGCTATAGTAAGAACTTGAGAGTATATCTTCAGCTGATGGGGTATAAGTAACATCTGGATATCACCCTCAATCCTTGTTGAAACCTGCTAGCTCTTTTCTTCTCGTCGGCCACCATATATGGTGCAACTGACTAATCTCAGGAATTCAGGAGCTACTCATCTACCGATCGATTCCACTGCTGCAACCTAACAAACTGCTCCTCCATCTCTTTCTGAGCCGTTGGAGGGAAAAACTTCTTATAGAAGCCCTTCGAGAACTGGTCCCAAGAGATGGGCTTCTCCAGCCTCGCCTCTTCGGCTAGCTACCAGGTCCTTGCCATATCTTTCAGCTGTATCTTGGCTACTTCCACCTGGTTCTCACTAGGAATTCTGGCTGCCTTCAGAAGCTCAGTTATGTCAATCAGTCACTGTTCTGCATCCAAGGGTTTCTCAGTGCCCGAAAAGACTGCCGGCTGTAACCTCCTGAAATCTGACATAGTACCCAGCCTCTATTCCCGGGGTGCAATCAACAATCCTTATCGTAAGAGCTCTATTTGCTGTTGCCGGCTATTCATCATTACCTGAAGTATTCTCATAATGTCATTGTTCTCCCCGTTAGAACAGTTACGAGAAGTGCCAGGACCGTTACGTGTTCCCGTCTATCCATATTTGAGTTGGCTGAAAAGGTGAAGGAAATAAAGAGCTGCATGAAAAGATGGAAAGATTTCAGAAACTAAGGGATGGATTTCAAGAAAGAATATAACTTTGTAAATGTGATTGAAATGTATAGCAATGACTCGTGTGACCTAGTTGCAAATTAATCCAACATTAATCTGCTGATTGGCTGTACTGAAGGTAGGAACCTATGCTCTGATACCAACCATTAGCGCCCCGATTTCGCGGATACGGAGACACTACTACGACATACATATGCAGGGTGATAGTATCATCACGTATGTACGCTAAGCATTAGTACAATACATGAATCAGAGTATGAAATACGTGGTAATATACATTCCAACACAAAAGTACAAGTATTCAGTCATCACAGCCTGTGACATAACATTACAAAGTATTACATCACCAGGAACCGTAAAAATAGACTATACAAGGTACAAAAGGTAAGAACTCACGAGCAGAAAGCGAGAATCTCGTGAGCGGGGCAAGACAGGATGAAGTTACGGCTGATCTGCCTGCTCCTCGAAGAAGCCTTGGTCCTCAGCTGAAGGGTCCACCTCAGTCCAAGCAGTAAGATCTGAACATACAAGTTCAAGGTTGTCAGAAAGTAACCCAGCGAGTTCAAGAAGAAACCAAGTGGCAAGTAAAAATAATAGCAAACGTACCCGGTCAAGTGTTATGTACTTAAATCAGCAAGCATGGAATAACTATAATAAATAATAAAATATGGAAACGACATTAAAATTCATGTGGCTTGAAGTCAATTATCAAGTTATCATTAAGACTCGTTCAATTTGTATGTTTCAATATATATCCCATACCATATACCTCAGCATACAAGTCGAGCGAGGTGGTTATCTAAAACTGATGGGGATCGACGAACCATGTTTAGAATGAGTCTTGTGCATGCTCCGGATAACAGCCCAGGAGTATCTAGTACTGAGCCAGAACGTACCGATAGGTACCGGGACTTATTATATGCCCGTAGGACTTATTATACACCCGAACAGGAATAGGGTATCACCGCTCTCCAAAGTAATAGACCCAAGGGATTATAGCACACCCGGTAGGAGGCATGGGAGTAGGGGTGCCAGTTCACCCACGGAAACACCTCGTGGCCTCCAGGTAGAATCCCAAGTATTAGTTGTACAATATTTGTATGGTCACCATAAACACGGAAGCTATATCGGCACCCATCGGTTCCCCCGTCCCAGTGTAAGTTATTCAATTATTACAAATGTCCAGTGATAATGTCCACAGAGTATTCAGAGTAATCCAATATCCATGGTTATCCTATTATGGGGATCAATAGGAGTATAATATCAGGAGTCTCCCTATTTCAGGGGTTCAAGTATACAGGAGTTCAGGAGTACCCAATGGTAGCAGTAAAATTGTCAAGTCAAGTCCCCATAAAAGTGGTAATCATGATAGATATTGCAATACGGGTGTCAGGTGAAATAGTATCCGGCCAGGTGTCACAGTATCAGGTCAAGTGTATCAGTTGTTGGAATTTTGATTTTGATGATAACATTTGTGATGCAGATGCATTGGAGCTCTATTTCAAAGGCTAATGATGAGTTCTAAATACTCAAGACTACTCAAGGATATTTGCTATTTTTGTGTATTTTTATAGAATATTAAAACCCTTGAACTCATACACAATTTAGTCATATGTCGACTTATACCCAAGTCTAGTCGACTTTTATATCCTATAGTCGACTTACCCCTTTATGTAGTCGACTAAGTCTTTCCATAGATACATATCAACTTTCTGTTTCTTGACTATTAGCAGTATTAGTCGACTTACCTATACTGCTAGTCGACTAATCCATGTTGTAGTCGACTTATCCTTTCTGCTAGTCGACTAATTATATTTTTCAGAAACTTATCATCCGTATCAGTCTTGATGTAGTCGACTTGCTTCCTTGACTAGTCGACTAACCCAAGCAAAATGTCATATCCTAGTCGAGTACCCTCCATACCCTAGTCGACTTATAACAGTTTCTGGCCGTTAAACAGTTATTGTTATTCTGGTATTTATCCAACGTTCTGATATTCAAATTTGACTTGATAACTTTCCTAACTGACCATTGATTTCAGCTATAAATAGGGATGTTGTCCTAGGATGTTTAACACCAATTCAAATGATTAGTTTTCAGTCTAAACTCTGTTGAAAAATTCTACTTTCCAGAAAACTAGTTTTCACTTTCATTTCTTCACACAATTCTAATCTCATTGTGAAGAATTCTGAGAGTCCACCTATAAGAGTCCTTGTTCATGATCACATACAAGTTTCAAGGCTTATAGGATATTTTATAATCACTTAAAGAGAAGAATTGTATAAGGTTATCTTCTTGGTGTTGAGAAGAGGTGTACAAGGAAATTGTCTTCTTGGTGTTGAGAAGAGGTGTACAAAGAAATTGTCTTCTTGGGTGTTTTGTTTTGTCAAGTGGTGTACAAGGAGTTGTTTTTTGGGTGTACAAAATCAGAATAAGAAAAATCTAAAGCGGGTTGCTTGGGGACTGGATGTAGGTCACGATGACCGAACCAGGATAAAATTTCTTGTATTGCATTTGCATATTTTCTGAGATTTATTTTCTTTCTTGCAAGTTATTTTATTTAACGTTATTCATCTTTATTTTAGTGTTTGTGTTGACATAATTTTTAGATCTTACAATTGGTATCAGAGCACGACATACACTATCAACACCTTGCATACCCACTCAACACCCTACATATAAGGATGGCAATGGAGTTTCCTTCATCACAATTTAGAGAAGGACATTCTACACAACGTCCACCATTAATTGATGGATCAAATTACTACTACTGGAAGTGTAGAATGAAGATCTACTTGCAGTCACTTAACTATGAACTCTAGAACATAGTAGAAGCACCGTACACCAAGCCGACCATAAATTACAGTGTGTGGAATGATGAACAAAAGAAGTCTGCAAACCTTGATGCCAAAACAATGAACGCGCTTTTCTGTGCCTTGGACAAAGAAGAATTCAATTGCGTGTCAACGGCCAGATCTGCAAATCAAATATGGCAGATTTTACAGGTAACCCATGAAGGTACAAATAAGGTTAAAGAGTCTAAAATTTCTATTCTTTTTCACAGGTTTGAATTCTTCAAAATGAAGGAGAACGAAATAATTTCAGAAATGATTACAAGATTCACGGACATTACAAATTCCTTAGTAGCCCTTGGAAAGGAATACACTCAAGTTGAAAAAGTTAGAAAAGGTTCTCCGTGCACTCACATCAGATTGGGAAGAAAACCACTGCAACAGAAGAAGCAAATGATCTCTCAACAATATCATTAGAAAACTTTATTGGTAATTTAATGGTATATGAAGTGCAACTTGAAGATTGGAAGAAAGATGAACAACAACTTCAATCAAAAAAGAAAGTACTTGCCTTCCATACATCCTCAGATATGGACGATTCAGATGATGATGAAGAGGAGATGGCATTGCTCTTAAGAAAATTCAGAAAGTTCTTGAAACAAGGTAAGTTTAATCCTACATGTTTTAATTATAATAAAACAGGTCATATGATGAAGGATTGCCCATTGCTAAAAATAAAGGAAATTCAAGTGCAAAAATTCAAAAAGAAGAAAGATTATCAAGCATCATGGGAGAATAGTGATTCATCTTCCTCAGATGAAGAAGAAGCCACTGAGCATGCCAATGTTTGTTTTATGGCTTAAGAAGAAAATGAGTTACAATATACTGAACTGTTAGATGTATTTCATGAATTATATGATGATCTTAAGAATGAAAAGGTTAAAATAAACTTTTAACAAAGGAAAATGAAAGACTCAACAAAGAAACTTCTGTTTAAGTTTCTCAAATTTCTTCTGTAAATTCCTAAAAGGATGACTTTGAAAAAGTTATATTATCTTTAAAAAGGGATAATGAGAATTTCTTAAAAGAGAATGCTTACTTCAAAAAGAAACTATTTCTTTAAGTCTAGAATATCTATTTTAGATAAAGAAATGATCAGTTTCAAAATTAAGTATGAAGAAATTTTGAAAAATGTGACAAAATTTAATAAAGAAAAAGAAAATCTAAATGATTTATTATCTTATTAAAAGATTTCAAATAATCATTTTGGTATTGGATTTTCAAAAGATAAGTTTGAAAAATCTATACATGTTGGTCTTGGATTTTGAAAACATAAATCTACACATGTTTATGAAAAGAATCATAATCTATATAATTCTTTTGTGAAAAGAAATGCTGATATTATTTCAAAAAGAATTAAGAACAAATATATATGGATTACTAAAAATTTAAGTATTGTAGATAAAAATACTTATATTGCATCATAAATGCATCATGTATGTAATTCTTGTGATTATGTTTATACTAACAAATGAAACCAATTCAAACTGGGTTTGGATTCTAAAAGGCTAATGTTCTTTATCATGCTATGATGGGTACCATTTAAATGTTTATCTTATAGGTACCTTACATGAAAAAGTGATTTCTTGATGATAGAAAATTTCAAAATAATGTGTCATATATATATATATATATATATGTATATATATGTATATATATTATATATATATGTATATATATATGTCATGATATATGTTTTGCAGGAGGAGAACACTTGTTTTCTATATTTGTTATAACCCATTCTATGTAGTGTTGAAGCCTATAAGATTGAAAGATTTTGATGATGGATAACAAAGTGATAAAGATGCATTTGGAGCTTTATCTCAAGAATTTATACAGAGTTCTGATTACTCAACCTCAGTTGAAGATTTTGGGTATTTTTGTGTATTTTTAGAATAATTGTTAAAAGTCTTGAACACACACACAAATACCTATATAGTCGACTTGACCTCTAAGTATAGTCGACTAACCTAACTCATAGTCGACTTGAAAATTTTCCCAGTCGACTAAGTCCTTCTACAAAATATCCCAATTCTCTGTTTATATTCTGGCATCAGAATTAGTCGACTTTCCCTAAAGTATAGTCGACTATCCCCTGATATAGTCGACTAACCTTGTCTATATAGTCGATTAAAAACAGTTTTCTAGAAACTTGTTATCTGTATCAGTCTAAGTATAGTCGACTTACCCCCTATATTTTGTCGACTAACTTTTGTAAATTTTGTTCTTCTAGTCGACTAACTTTCATACCTAGTCGACTAATAGCAGTTTCTGACTGTTGGTCAGTTACTGATTTCTGGTGTTTTATCCAACGTTTTAAATTTCAAATTTGAATTGATAACTTTCCTAACTGACTATAGATTTCAGCTATAAATAGGGATGTTGTCCTAGGATCAATTCACCAATTCAAATCTCAAGTTTTCAGCCTAAAAACTCTATTTAAAATTCTGTTTTTCTGAAAACCTGTTTTCACTTTCTGTTTCTTCACCAATTCCTACTCTATTGTGAAGATTTCTGAAAGTCCACCTATAAGAGACCTTGTCCACTAGCACATTCAGATTCAAGGCTTATAGGATCAATTGTAATCATTCAAAGAAGGGCATTATACAAGGGCGTCTTCTTGGTGTAGAAGAGAAGTTGTACAAGGTGTTTTGTTCTCTTGGTTGTAAGCAGAGTTGTACACATTTGGCAAAGAGTGTTTTGTCAAGTGGTGTACAAGGTATTGGTTTTGGGTGTATCCAAATCAGGAAAGGAAAATCTTAAGTGGATTGCTTGGGGACGTAGGTCACAAGGACCGAATCAGGATAAATCTCTTGTCTTTGCGTTTGCATTTTTCTGATTTTTTTATCTTGTGAATTTTTATTTCCTGCAAGTAGTTTCATTTAAAAATTTATAAACACTATTCACCCCCCTTTAGTGTTTGTGTTGCTTGAATATAGATCCTACATGTAGGGGAGAACATTTTTTTGTTATAACATGTTCTCTGCAAGGAGAGTTATATGCACACAACTTGTCATCATCAAAAGGGGGAGAAGGTTAGAACTTTGATTTTGATGATAACATTTGTGATGCAGATGCATTGGAGCTCTATTTCAAAAGCTAATGATGAGTTCTAAGTACTCAAAACTACTCAAGGATATTGGCTATTTTGGTATATTTTTATAGAATGTTAAAAGCCTTAAACACACACACAATTTAGTCATATAGTCGACTTATACCCAAGTCTATTTGACTTATATATCCTATAGTCGACTTACTCCTTTATGTAGTCGACTAAGTCTTTTCACAGATACATATCAACTTTCTGTTTCTTGACTGTTAGCAGTATTAGTCGACTTACCTACACTGCTAGTCGACTAATCCATGTTGTAGTCGACTTACCTGCACTGCTAGTCGACTAATCCATGTTGTAGTCGACTTATCCTTTCTGCTGGTCGACTAATTATAGTTTCCAGAAATTTATCATCCGTATCAGTCTTAATGTAGTCAACTTGCTTCCTTGACTAGTCGACTAACCCAGGCAAAATGTCATATCCTAGTCGACTACCCTCCATACCTTAGTCGACTTATAACATTTTCTGACTGTTAAATAGATATTGTTATTCTGGTGTTTATCTAACGTTCTGATATTCAAATTTGACTTGATAACTTCCCTAACTGACCATTGATTTCAGCTATAAATAGGGATGTTGTCTTAGGATGTTTAACACTAATTCAAATGATTAGTTTTTTTGTCCAAACTCTCTTGAAAAGTTCTATTTTCCATAAAACTAGTTTCCATTTTCATTTCTTCACATAATTCCAATCCTCTTGTGAAGAATTCTGAGAGTCCACCTATAAGAGTCCTTATTCACGATCACATACAAGTTTCAAGGCTTATAGGATATTTTGTAATCACTCAAAGAGAAGAATTGTATAAGATTATCTTCTTGATGTTGAGAAGAGGTGCACAAGAAAATTATCTTCTTGGTATAGATAAGAGTTGTACAGATTTGGCAAAGGTTGTTTTGTCAAGTGATGTATAAGGAGTTGATTTTGGATGTACAAAATCAGGATAAGAAAAATCCCAAGCAGGTTGCTTAGGGACTGGATGTAGGTCATGAGGACTGAACCAGGATAATATCTTTTGTGTTTGCGTTTGCATATTTTCTGAGATTTATTTCCTTTCTTGCAAGTTATTTTATTTAACGTTATTCATCTTTGTTTTAGCGTTTGTGTTGACATAATTTTAGATCTGAGATTAGTACCAAGTACTTAATATGTCGGTGTCAGGTAAGTTGAATACAATGCCATAATAACATATGTCAACTCGCATAATGATGCATCAAGTATTAAAAAGCAGGATAACAATTATTAAGCATGTAACAATGGTAACAAGATATTTACATATCAATATATCATGCAATAGACATTAAAATAAAAATCACCAGGTATGAAATGATGATAGCAAAGCACTCGCCTAAAATCGGAACGCCATACCGAGTTAGAATTTGAGAAATCCGCGAACACTTGCGTACATGCTACCAATCCATATATATATATATATATATATATATTATATATATATATATATATATATATATATATATTAGAGAGAGAATGAGAGAGGGGGAGAGAGAAGATAGAGGAGAATTAGTTAGAGAGAGGAGGAGGCTAAGAGAGAGAGAAAGAGAGGAGAGAGGGGGGTGTGTGCTGGATAAGGAGAGGGGGTAATTAGGGAATTAAAAGAGAGGGCAAAAGTGGAAAGGAAGGAAAAGGAAAAGAAGAAAGAAGAGAAGGAAAAGAAGAAAAGGAAGAAGTGAAGAAAGGAGAGAAGAAGGGGGAGGGATGGTGGTCGCCGGCGGTTCTGGCCACCGCCGGCGGCCAGAGGGGCGGCGGCGCTGCCGGAGGGGGGCGGCGCTGCCTGGGCCGGGGGGGAGGAAGAGGTGGGTTTGGGGTTAGTTTGTTGGTAATGTTATTGTTGATGTTGTTGATGGTGTTGTTAGTGAGGGGGTGGTGGTGTTGATGGAGTTGTGGTGGCGTAGGGAGTTAGAGAAGGAGGTGGAGATGGTGTTTGGGTGATGGGAGTGGAGAAATTAGGGATTTGATGGTGAATTTTGGAGAAGAAGGAAGGTAATGGTGATAGGTTTTTAGGGAAATTGGAGAAGATGGAGGGGAGTTTGAAGAGAAGGGAAGTGGGGAAGAGAAGAGGAGGGTTTTGGAGGAGGGTGACACCGGCCAAGGGGCGGCGGCAATGGGGTGGTGCTGGTGGAGGCGGCGGCCATCAAGGAGAAGAGAGAGTGTGTTTGGTGGGAGAGAAGGAGAAATGGAGAAAAATGGGAAGAAGGAAAGAAAGAAGGGAAAAATAAAGAGAAGGAGAGAGAGGGGGAGTATGGGAAGAAGTGGGAGGGAAGATGGAGCTGCTGTTAGCTGTGGTTGGCAGGGGATGGGGGTGCCAAGGAGCAGGTAGGGGAAAGAAAGGAAGAAAGAGAAAAGAGAAAAGAAAAGAAAAAAAAGAAAAAGAAAGAAAAGATGGAAAAAGAAAAAGAAAGTGTAAAATATGTAAAAAATATATTATTAAATGATAAATAAGTAGAATAAAATAGGAGAATTAAGTAATCGAGAAGAGAAGGAAAAAGTAAGAAAAGAAAATAATTGGAAAATAATATTATTATTTAATTTGGTAAAAATCGACTGTTTCAGAAACGTTCCCAAAAATTCTCAAAAAATTAAAAATATTATTTTAAGATGCTTGATGAAATTGGATTCAAGTAATTCAATCTGATTTTTAAATTAAAAATTTTAGAATCTTCTAGCAATACCAGTCGACACTAAGATCGTTCAAATTTTGATAAATTCAGAAAAATCTCAAAAAATGTATTTAGATAAAAAATAAGATTCTAAGAAGTAATGTGAAAGCTGTTTCTAAAAATTAAATTTCGTTTGAAAACTAAAATTTAGGAATCAATCAGCGATACCGATCGACACCAGTTTTTTAGATTTTGCAGAATAATTCTAAAAATTTCAGAAAATCATGAAAAAAACTAAAATATTGAAAAACAGTGTTTGAAACTGAAATTGCTCAAATTGGACTACCCGAAAGGTCAAATCAGCCGTATGCTGGTATCAGGTTCCTAGTCCAGGTCAGGGCTGATTCTAGGTCTGAGAATCCCGTTTCGATACCAAATAACATAAGCAATCACAACTCAAAAACAAATATTAGGAGAAAATTAAAATAATACGGTTGAAAATTTGGGACATGTATCTGTGTACGCATCCCAGGAACGGGTGCTACATATAGCCTCATAATGGATCCCTGGCATTCACAATTCTTGTGCTATGTGAACTTGCCATGTGATATTCGAATGGAAGTTCTTCTCCAATTACCTTACGTTACATGGTAAAAACATGAACATCACCCCATCAAGATCCGATTTAAGGCGAGAATGGGGTGAGAAACAAGTGCACGATCAGTATCGGTAAGGATGAGTTGGTAATCTCTAACTTATAAAATAAATCAAGATTAGTACATCAATAGATCATCAATAACACATTGTTAAGCATGAAACATGAGAATTAGCTTGCATGTTAGTATATTTGAGTTAGAACTCTTCATCGTAAGCGATCCATAGCTCTGGTTTGCACAAGGCTTATTATGATGCTTAATGATTCATGTGGGTTATCAATCAAGTAGTTAGAAATTAGTGGGTTAGTAGTTAGTTATCTATGCAATAAAGAAGTTAGCTAGACATGGAATGAAAGAGCAAGAAAATAGACATTTTACACTAATTGCAAGGAAGAAAAGCGTGTAAAAGAACAAGAAAGTTAGAGAAAGAAGAAGCAAGCTTGTATTGATTTGTCACCGATCAATTACAGAACATTCACCTCTTTCTATTTTCTGGACTAAATTAAGAGAAATATAATTACAAAAGGATCTAAGGAAAAAACCTAGAGAGAAAATGCTCTAAAATTCCTAACTCTCCTCCTTTGATAACCAGGGGATATTTCTAGCTTCAAAATCATAGGTCCAATCAATTGAGGTCGTAGACGAAATCGCTGAGCCCACGGCTCTGATCCTGCTGTGGTTTATCGACCTTTTTGCCGCGAAAGCATGGCAAAGATGCGACTGTAAGGTGATCGGGAAAAAGCATGCACAAATATAAGTAAAGAAGTGTGGGTTGATGTTACTGCTTTTGCGATTCTTCCGTAGTAGCGAAGTGGCTATACGGGTCGTATCTACAAGGAGGGAGAGCGATGAAAGCTTGATGCGGCTTCTTTGTTCAAGAAAAGAGAAAGTTCTTTATTTCAAATAAAGAATTGGAAAATGAAAACAAGTTGGTTTCAAAAATTCTTTTAGAATGATTTGGTGGTTTGTAAAATTGAGTTTTCTTAATAGTAAAATGCATGGCTAACTTTCTATTAAGTGCTCCCACTAATCCCTAACTTCTTGAAGTTATAGCCTCACGATGGATCATAGGCGAGTATAACCTTTATGCATAGGAACTATTCACGTTGGGACCGAATGAAAGTCCTTCCTTTAACTTAGTTTCACACGGCAAAACTTGGACATTCCCTTATCAAGATCTAATAGAAGGCGAGAATAAGGGAAGACACAGTGCACTAGTGGTATCGGCAAAATTCAAAGGAAAATATCTAGCTTACAAAAACAAGTAAAGTATACAATCCATAGATCATCAAAAACTTGTTAAGCATGAAATATAAGAAAGCGAATACTTGTATGTAATTTAGAGTTAGAACCCTCGTCTTAAGATATCATAGCTCTTGTTTGCACAGGATTTTTTTGACACTATTAACTCAATTGGGTTTATCGATCAAGTTGTTAGAGATTAATGGGTTAATAGTTAGTTAGCCATGCAATAGAAGAGTTAGTTAGACATGGTAGTAAAAGAAACAACAAAAGAAAAGAAGTAAGGAGAAAGGGAGTTACGCTAAAGCAAGAAAGTAAAAGCAAATGGAAAATACAAGTAAATGGAAAGAAGAAAGAGAAGTATTACTTATGTTAGATTTCCACCTTCAAATACAACTTTTACACACTCTTTCTTTCACTCTAATGGCTAAACTAGAAATAGAAGAAGAAGGAAACAACAACAACTACAACTCCTAAAACAAGATAACAACTACTTGCTAAAGCTCTGAATATCTCCTCTGTGCAAACCCAAGGGGGTATTTATAGGCACCAGGTGAAAAAGGGCCAGGGGACAACCCCTGGCCCAAAGCACGGGCGCGGTCGCGCCTGTGCGGCCGCGAAAACGCGGCCCGGCCGTATGGCCGCGTTTTCGCGGCCCTGCCAGGGTAGCGCGCGCCTGGCTTTAGGCGGCGTGCCGTTCCCTCAGTCTCCTGTCGGCTGGGTCTTCTGGATTCTAGATTTGATGCCCTGGGCTAACAAAATCTCCTCCCTAAGGTTAATGGCTACTTGGTAGGCCTTTAATCTCCTATTAAATGGTGATTTAGGGTTTTTCTTCTTCATTTGCACACCATGGACCTAGGATCAACAAAGCAAAGCTTTATTAGCAGAATTTTATATCAAATAAATATGCGAATGTAATAAAAATTATGCAAAATTAAAGACTAATCATACCCCCCATACTTATCTTTTTGCTCGTCTCAAGCAAAATAAAAATAAGAAAATTATTTCACCACTTTCGCAGGTGACGCGATTGCACTGAGCATGTGCAACAAGCCTTTAAACCTCTAGGTTTCCCTTAGAGGAGGAGTGTTGTCTCCTGAGGATTTTCAGCGGATTGCACTCACAAAATCCAGTAATTGAAAAAATATTTAGTTGTTAGCAAACTTCTTTCAAGAAAAAGAACTTTCAATCATCTAAGTAAAAATAACCGAATGATGTAAGAATTAGGTTCAACCCTCATAAGTCCTCCTATACTTTATCCTTTATAAAAGAAGAAATTATAGTTTTTCTTTGAGTTTAGAAAGACTCTTATACTTCTAACTCATTCTGTTTATTTTGCTTTAGATAGATATGCATAATATGCAAGTGTGATGTGCTTGGGATTTTTCAACTCAACTGTAATTTTAATTTTATTAATATTTATCTATATGTTTATTTTTGGTTTCATTAGGCTTTCTACTTTACTCATATAACACATATCAAACCGATGACTCCCAAACCAGATGGTTTAGGGCACCAGGTGAAAAAAATACCCCTCAGGTCAAATATGCAAGTAGAGTAGGCCACGAAATCAAGATTTACTTATGTATATATTTTTGGCGTGAGTAATCATGCTTCTTGAGGCACAATTATCCAGTTTTTTTGGAGAGTTGCGTCTTTAAATCCTAGCATGTGTATGTGGTTTATGCATATTCTACTAAGGCTAAATAAAAGATATGAGTTATTTTTCTTATTCCTCCCAACTCTTAGTCAAACTAATGTTTCATTTTTATTTAGGCTAAAATAAAGATTCCTTAATAAGGTTCCCTTAATTCCTACAACCTTTTGGTATTTTTATTAAGAGTATGAAAATTCCTTTTTTATTCTTGAGATTTTTTTAAAGTAAAAAGAAAAAGAAAAAGTGAAAGTGTTAGCACCCTCCATACCTATCTAATGCATTGTCCTCAATGAATGTCATGTAAATGTAAAGGCTATTATAGGGTGAAGAAATAATGTTACCGCCTTCGTCGATTTGGCTGGCCAAGTGAGAATAAACGAAAGAAATGTCAAAAAACATAGAAAGGGTAAGAATATAAACAATAAGCATTTTTTTTAGTTGCGGTGTGGATGACTGTGGTTAGATGTATGACGGGGCAAAAGAGTCAGCACACTATCAGCCTGTGATGCAGGCTCAGTGGTTAAAAAGGTCTTCAGTCTTTGCCTGTTCACTTTGAATTCCAGATTGTTCTTGGGATCTACAATAATCACAGCACCATGTGGGAAAATGGTGCGCACAATGAACGGTCCAGACCAATGAGTCTTTAGCTTTCCCGCAAAAATATGAAGCCTCGAGTTGTACAGCAGAACCTTGTCTCTGAGGGCAAGTTTTTCTGGTGTATGATCTGGTCATGAAAAAGTTTAGTCCTGCTTTTGGTGATCCGAGAGTTCTCGTAGGCTTCATTCCGTATCTCTTCTAATTCTGAGATCTGCAGTCTCCTTAGCTCACCGGTCATAGTCATATCAAAATTGAGTTGCTTAATGGCCTACAGGGCACGGTATTCTAACTCGACTGGCAGATGACAGGCTTTGTCGAATATGATTCTGTAAGGAGACATCCCCAGGACTGTCTTAAAAGCAGTGCGGTAAGCCCACAATGCATCGTTGAGTTTGACCGACCAATCTTTTCGGTTTTGTCTGACAGTCTTTTCCAAAATAATCTTGATCTGTCGATTGTGACTTCGACCTGCCCATTAGTCTGGGGATGATACGGAAAATAACTTATGATTTATAGAATATTTTCGCATCAGAGCTTCAAAAACTCTATGGCAGAAATGCGATCCATTATCACTAATTATCGCTCTGGGGGTGCCAAATCGGGAGAAGATGTTTTCTTTGACAAATTTAATGATCACTTTGTTGTCATTAGTCTTTGTGTAGGCACAACTTCTACCCATTTAAAGATATAGTCCACAGCAACCAAAATGAACTGGTTGCCGAAGGAATTAGGGAACGGTCCCATGAAGTCGATACCCTAAACATCAAAAATTTCAACTTCAAGGATCGGGTTAAGAGGTATCATGTCTCTTCTTGAAATTTTCCAATCTTCTGATAATTTGCACATGTCTTGAAAAGTGGAATGAGTCTTTGCACAAAGTGGGCTAGTAAAACCCACTTTGTAAAACTTTCTCTGCAGTCTTGCGGGGACCGAAATGTCCTCCGCATGTAAGTTCATGGCAAAAGATGAGCACACTCCTCTATTCTTCCTCTGGTATGCATAATCTGGTCGGGATAATACTTAAAAAGATACGGCTCTTCCCAGAAGAAGTACCATACTTGGACAAAGAAACGACACTGGTCTTGCTTTTTCCAGTCCGCGGGTAATTGACCAGTGGCCAGCTAATTGACTATGTCCGGATACCAAGGTTCCTTGAAAATGGCCAGGATGTGCTCATTAGGAAAATCCTCATTGATCGGAGCTTGTATGATAGGTGCGTTCGGAATTCATGATAGATGATCAGTGATCACATTTTCTATACCTCGTTTATCTCGAATTTTCAGGTCAAATTCTTGAAGCAAAAGGATCCACCGAATCAGTCGGGCTTTTGTTTCCTTCTTGGTCATGAGGTATTTTAGTGCCGGGGTGATCCATGAAAATCACCGTCTTCGAGCCTAACAAGTAGGGCCGGAACTTCCTAACGCAAAGATAATGGCCAAGAATTCCTTCTCGGTCGTTGTATAATTCTATTGGGCGTCATTCAAGGTCCTACTCGAGTACTAAATCACATGTTGCCTATTGTCGATGCGCTGTCCTAGAACAACACCAATAGCAAAATCAGAGGCATCACACATGATTTCAAACGGTTGTGCCCAATTAGGAGCAGAAATAATAGGCGCAGAAATAAGTTCTTACTTAAGCTTCTCCCATAACTTGAAACATTCATCATTAAAATCAAGGGCACGTCCTTTGCGAGCAGGTTGGTTAAAGGCCTAGGATCTTGCTAAAATCCTTAATGAATCGTCGGTAGAACCCAGCATGCCCTAGAAAGGATCTAATATCCTTGATGCTTTTGGGTGGTGGAAGCTTAGCAATCACTTCTACTTTCGCCTTGTCCACTTCAATGCCTCTCCTAGAAATCTCATGGCCTAAGACAATCCCCTGTCTCACCATGAAGTGACATTTCTCTCAGTTCAGAGTTAGGTTCTTTTCTTTGCATCTTTGCAGAACCAACTCAAGATGATGAAGACATTGTTCAAATGAATCTTCATAGATGGAGAAGTCATCAATGAAAATCTCAGAAAATGTTCTACCATGTCGGAGAACAAACTGAGCATGCATCGTTGGAATGTTGCGGGAGATTGCACAATCCAAAGGGCATGCGTCGATAAGCGAAGGTTCCGAACGGGTAGGTGAACGTGGTCTTTTCCTGGTCTTCTACAGCAATGGGGATTTGATTGTATCCCGAGTACCCATCTAGGAGCAATAGTACTTATGTCCAGCTAAGCGTTCAAGCATTTGGTCGATGAAGGGTAGCGGGAAGTGATCTTTATGGGTGGCTGCTTTCAACTTTCTATAGTTGATACAAACACGAACCTTGGTAGGCAGTCTTATTTGTACCAACTCTTTTGCTCATTTTCAACCACCGTAAAGCCAGCTTTTTTCGAGACCACATGAACAGGACTAATCCATTGGCTATCAGAAATGGGATAATGATCCTATTATGTAATAGTTTCAAAATTTCTGCTCTTACTGCTTCTTGCATAAGCGGGTTAAGCTTGCGTTGAGGGTCCCTCCTAGGAGTCACTTCATCGGTTAGATGGATTCTATGTTGAACTATGGCTGGACTTATCCTTTTGATATCCTTTATTGTCCATCCAATGGCTTCCATATGTCTCTCCAGAATAGACATTAAGCTGTCTTCTTGTTGCTCAGTCAGGTGGGATGCTATGATGACTGGCAGAGTTTCTCTTCCGCCCAGATAGGCGTTTGATTGAGTTAAAATCTGCACACAGAAAATAAAGAATTTCAGAACTTTAGAATAGAATGTGCAAGTACTCAATACTACCGCTATAGCAAGTGGCTACGCGGGTCGTGATCCACAAGGAGGGACTAGCGATGGAAGCTTTTTAATAAGTTCTCTTTTTAAGTTACAAAGTATAGTTAAAGATCTTCTTTAGTTATTTCTTTAAAAGAAGAGGAAAAATAAGATTTAGTCAAGTTAGGAAGAAAGGGGTAGATTGAGAAGGTGGAGAAAATAAAAAATGGATATATACAAAGAATTGAAAAAATGATAAAAGAGTTGGGTGTTGATGGTGTTGGTGATACAAACTAAAGAATTAAAAGAAAGAAAAATTAAAACCTAAAAAACTTACTTACCTCTTCGGCACCTGCTTACCTTTGACCCGTAGTGACGATGTACCTTTGTTTGAAGGCGATTGAAGTATGACAAATAGGATCTTCCCCATTCCCAGTTTACACTATAAATGAAGGGGCAAGCTACACTACCATAGAAATGGATATCCATCCACCATAAGCCATCAACGGCATTGCAAGGCAAGGCAACTTTGAGGCTATCAGATTCATTTGGATCCACAAACACAGAAGAGGGAAGCAAATGAAAAAAAAAAAGAAAAGAAAACAAATTCGATTCAAATAACAATGAAAGAAAAGAATCACTTACACTGGTGTCACCCTCAGTACAAGCTTGTTCTCATTCCTCCATGAACCTCCCCTCCTCTCAGTTACATAAAGAAAATAAAAATTACATAAAAAAAACTAAAAACCTAAGTTAAAAACTACAGTATAGCCTAAATTTTACTCTCTGCTTGGTCGTTCTTCTGTAAGCTCTGAAAATCCCAGTATTTATAGGCAAAACTCAATGGGGAGGGGCGTACGAAGATGGGGGAGCAAACGCTCCCCAAACTGTTGCAACAAAGCTGCAGAAATGCGGGTTTGGCTGCATTTTCGTAGCCTGGGTATGGCCAGGTGGTCACACCTAAATGGTGCGGGGTCCCTGGTTTCGAGAGAATATTTTATCCTGTTCTGGATTTCTCATTCCAGCACCTGGATTTGACGAAATGGCCTTTAGTCGTTGGCTTTAACCAATTGATTTGAAGAGATATATTTTTAACTGATTTTCAACGGATCTGAACTGACCTGATCTGCCCTGATTTACTGACTTCGAATTAATTCTGAATTAAATCAGAATTTGATGAGCTTTTGGGCTCGTTTCTCTTCCCTTTCCTTTAGTAATAGGCTTACAAATAATTAAACAATAATTAGGAAAAGCAGAGTTTATTCTATAATAAGTATGAGAATATGATAATGAATGTGCAATATTAGCGACCGATCAGTGTACTTGAGGTGTTCAGGTAAGGCTTTTAGCTCTAGGGAAGGTGTTGCTTCATTGGAGATAATATCCGGACTTTCAATCCTGTGATGAGGTACACTTAGGCTTGACGCCCAGTCCACTGCCGAATCTACAATCTAGTCTAGATTAAAGTTCTCAGACTTCAGATCAAACTCTGCCTCTATTTCTATCTCCATGCTTTCCTCATGCTCACTGGTCAGATTTTCAATGAATTGATCTCAAAAGTTAATCATTGATATCCCTGGGTTGTCTTCCAAGATTGAAGACATTGACTTTCTTTGTCATGTCTCCAAAGGTCAATCGTATGGACCCGTTCCTACAGTTAATTATGGCATTAGCTGTAGTAAGGAATGGGCGTCCTAAGATGACTGGAGTTTGAGATCCCGGATTTGACACAAGTTGGGTATCAAGTACAATGAAGTCAATGGGGTAGATGAAATCCCCGACCCGGATAAGGACATCTGTGATTTTCCCCTTCGGGATTTTCACAGATCGATCAGCTAAGTGAGTGGTGACTCGAGTTGGACTCAGCTCGCCCAACCCAAGTTGCTGATAATACTGAGAGAGATAGCAAGTTGATACTTGCTCCAAGGTCAAGTATACTCTGCTAATTTCTATTTATCCTATGGTGTAGGAAATTGTGGGACATCCAGGATCCTTGTATTTCACCGAAATGGGACCAGACAGAATTTCGCTTATATTGGTTGCCAAGAACACTTTCTTGGGCACATTTGTCTTTCTCTTCTTTGTACACATATCCTTAAAAATTTGGCATAGGCTGGGACTTGTTAGATAACGTCAAGAAGAGGCACATTCAGTTTGACCTGGCTAAACATCTCAAGCATCTTCTCCATGTGCATATTCTTATTGTTGTTCCTAAGCCTATTGGGAAAGGTGCTACAGGCTTATGAACTTGTTCAACAGCTTTGTCCTCATCAGATGTTTGTAGAGCAGATTAGGAAGAACTAGCAGAGGTGAAGGTTGAGTAGGATCAATGTGGATTGCATTTTTCTGTTGGTAGATCTGGTTGTCCACCTTCTTTTCAGATCAAGTGTGTGAACACATTGCACTGGTTTGATCGAAGGATCCTGAATTTTATACGCTTGATTGAAGTTTTTAGGGTTAACTAGCGGCTGACTGGGTAAAGTACCCTTTTGTCTTTCACTTAGAGAGCTAGCTAGTGGCTCATCTGCATTTTCAATCTCGATATGGCTTGTGAATGGCTGTTCAGCGTTTGTCCTGATTTTGCATGAAAGCGGCTTGGGACTTCATAAAAGCCTCTATGCTCTCTTCCAATTTACGAATTTCTTCTCAATTAGTGAACTTTGGAAGGAGGGAGATGGAGCTTGACTGGGAAAATTTGTTGGATGAGTGGGATGGTGAAAATTATTGGGAAAGTTTCGCCTGGGAGAATTGTTCTGGGACCAAGAGAAATTTGAGTGATTTCTCCAACCGGGATTGTATGTTTGTGAGTAAGGATTATGTGGCGGCCGTGAGTAGGCCACGTTCAGGTGTTCCTATGGCACTTGCTGAGTATGGAAAACAGGGCACTCTTCAAAGACATGGTTCGGTGCCTGACAGTATGAACAACCGGATTGTGAATTGGTGGTGGGTGATTTGGTTGACATTGACTGACTCTTTTGTTTCTAGAGCCTTTATTCTCCTCATTATGGATGCAATCTTAGCTTCTGCAGGTATGGATGATTCTAGAGATAGGAGCCCTCCTCTTGAATTATATATTGTGAATTCCTTGGTTTTTCCGAGGCTGGCTCCAATTGCAGGGTTTTCTCAGCTAAATCCTCAAATAAATCCCAACCCTAATTCTCATCCTTTTGCAAGAACCCTCCTTAACACAAGGTTTCTAATAAGGGTTTTCGTCTGACATCTAAACATCGTAGAGAATCTGGTACTGACTGACGCCATTCTCCATACCGTGATGAGGGCACTGAGCTAGGAGGTCTTTGAATCGCTCAAAGTATCTCCAAAATAGTTTGCTCGGTTCTTGCCTGAACTGCATGATATTCTTTCTAATGAGGGCATCTTTGTGGATTGGGTAGAATTTCTTCAAGAAGGCCCTAACAAAAATCATCCCACGTTGTAACTGAATCTGCGCCAAAACTGTACAACCATTTTTTAGCTAGGTCCTTTAGGGAAAAGGGGATGAAACGTAACCTAATGGCATCGTCTCTTAGCTGGGGAATACGGATCATGAGGCACACTACTTCAAATTCCCTAACAAGAAGTATGCGTCCTCCGATTTTAGACCATGAAACTTTGGAAGAGTATTGATGAATTGAGGCTTTAATTCAAAGTTATTTCCATTCGCCTTAGACAGTTTTATGCAAGATGGAAGTGAGGTTCTGATCGGGTAAACCCTATACTGTAGCGACGCCATCACCGGTTCTAGATGCAAGGGTAGAGAAGTGTTTCTGGTTAATCTGGAAGTTACAGGATCTCTAATCCACTCTTGCATGCAGCACACCACAAACAACGTATAGATAACAAACAATCGAAAAGAATAAAAAACCAACAAAAGAGAGAAAAGCAACCAAAAAGCCTTAGTCTAAGGCACCTGGACCTAGGCGATTCCTAACTGGTCGATTCTCCAGGGGTGGTTGTTGCAGGAACTCGACTACAAGCTAATCGGCCAGGAAAGGGCAAAACTCGGTGGGAGGTATCCGGACGTGAGCCACGGGCCTTAATTACGTCAAACCATGGAGCTTTCGAGGCTTTGCCCCTCAATCCACTTTCCTTAGACACCGATTTTGCAGGAGTATAGTTTCTTGCAATTTTCACCCTCGATTAATCTCTTAGTGAGTCTGAGATGTCCCTAGGGCCAACGTCTATCAACTTTTAGTTAAGGTTTTGGTTGTGTGAGTGCCTTGGAGATGGTTTTTGGGCTAAGGAAGGGTGATGAAATCCCCCTTATCTTATTTATTTGGAATTTTACCCTTAATGTCAATTATGCAAATGTACAGTATATTCACAACAAGGTAACACTCAAAGCGATAAATCACTCAAAATATCGGTCCTTTTCTATATGAATGCACCGATCCTTTTCTCCAGCACTTTTCAACAGAAATTGAAATAGACACGTGCCCTAAATGCAAGAGTATAATCCAAATTTCAATTAAGCAACAAGTGGATTCTGTTGAGTTCATTACACAGGTATAAGGTGAAGCGTTCAAGGGAACTAAAAAATTTGAGAAAGCAATTTGAGCAGTTTTCGGCAACCCTGCAGAAGATTTTGTTAGTACTTCAATCGGAGAAACTCGCTTTTACACGAATTTTTTGAGGGCAATGAATCCCTCGTTCAACGTCTTTGGCCACCACTTTCGCTTCCCATGATAGTGAGCTCCTTGGTACTTCTCCTACACAAGAACCAAGAAAAATCTTTAGTATTGAACAATAAAGTTATTCCTTCCCCGGCAACGTCGCCAAAAATTTGATCGGCAAAAAGCTGCACAATATAAGTAAAGGAGTGTGGGTTGATGTTACTGCTTTTGCGATTCTTCCGTTATAGCGTAGTGGCTATACGGGTCGTATCCACATGGAGGGAGAACATGAAAGCTTGATGCAGCTTCTTTGTTCAAAAAAAGAGAAGTTCTTTGTTTCAAATAAAAATTAGAAAATGAAAATAAGTTGGTTTTCAAAAATTATTTTAGAATGATTTGGTGGTTTGTAAAATGGGGTTTTCTTAATGGTAAAAACGCATGGCTAACTTTCTACTAAGTGCTCCCACTAATCTCTAACTTCTTGAAGTTGTAGCCTCACGATGGATTATAGGCGAGTATAACCTTTATGCATAGGAACTATTCACGTTGGGACCGAATGAAAGTCCTTCGTTTAACTTAGCTTCACACAGCAAAACTTGGACATTCCCTTATTAAGATCCAATAGAAGGCGAGAATAAAGGGAAGACACAAGTACACTAATGGTATCGGTAAAGCTAAAAGGAAAATATCTAGCTTACAAAAATAAGTAAAGTATACAATCCATAGATCATCAAAAACCCGTTAAGGATGAAATATAATAAAGCGAATACTTGTATGTAAGTTAGAGTTAAAAACCCTCATCTTAAGATATCATAGCTCTTATTTGCACAAGACTTTTTTGACATTATTGACTCATTTGGGTTTATCAATCAAGTTGCTAGAGATTAGTGGGTTAGTTAGTTAGCATGCAATGGAAGAGTAAGTTAGACATGGTAGTTGATGGGGAGATTCTGTCTCCTCGTTTTAAATACTGCAAGTGCACGGTCGTTCGATGTAGCACTTGACAGGGACAAGGCGGTTTCTTACGGTTTCAACACTTCTAGGCGAATTGTCAAAGAGTTTGTGAGTTGGATTTTTAAACTAAGAATTAATTTAGAAAAAAAATCAAGTCAAGCACCTAGAATCGAATCCCATAAACTATAATCAATCAGTCAATTTGATCTCCAACCAGTCTGTTGTTACTCTTCAAAAATCTCTACTTCTAATAGGTAAACTAAGTCTGAACACTAGATCTACGTACAGGGTATTGTCTACATCACATGGTCCATCAAAGGTAAATAAAATGACTAAATAAATTAAACACAAAAAAGCAGTAAAACCCTAAGTATGGACCATTGACTATTGATACATGCCCTGTTAAATAAGTAGTGACTTTAGAAATAATCTCCTAAAAGTTATAGGTCAATAGGTGTGCAACGGGTCCTAGTCAGGAGATCTACCATTGGCCACAAGATAATTCTAGCCTAGGTTCATCTCCGCCCGGCCCCTTTAGACAAATTTAGCTACTCATAATGAAGTTAATAACAATATGGTCTAGTGAATAAAGCATGTCTCAATAATTAATCTACTAATTACAGAAAATAAATAATCAGATCAATAAAATAAGCAAACTAGTTAAATTCATAAAGTATTCAAACTCAATTAATTAAACTCAACTAAATGTATTACTAACACCTTGATTACCTGAATGTGGCCCTGCCACCACTCGCGCACGTGAAGAAGGCATCATGTCTTCTTTGCATAAATTTGCAGCCAAAGCAAAATCCCCTCAACCAATTGCAAGCAAGTGGACCCTACAAAAAATGCCACTCTTTTGTACATGAAATATTGTGGAGGATCCTGCATGTAGCCACGTGGGCCTTGCTTGACTGGGTCCCACCCGTGTGAACCAACAAACCCAGAGCCTCTCTGGAGGCGCCCCTTCAGTGGCGCCTCTGCAGGCGCCTATTTCTTCTTCTTCTTCTTTTTTTTTTTTTTTTTTTCAATCAAGAAACAAAGAAAACTCTATATTAAGGAAATTCCGCCTCCGAAAAATCAGCCCTCGAGAAAAAAATACTTCTGAAGAAATTGTAGAAAATTGAGAAAGTGGCCAAATCTAAGGCCCCCAAACCCTAGCATTTACATGTATATTTATAGCCTAGGGTTGGTTATTTTACATGAAAGTCTAAAATAGTTACAAAATTACAAGGAGAATCATTAAATTAATTTTGCATTTTTGCACATCTCTGTCCATTTTGCGTTTAGCTCCTGACTTTTGTAAAATTATGTTTTCACTCAAACTGGCCTCGAACTCTTCCGAATTGATCGTAAATTTCTTTAATGCAAGTTTTAGACGTAGTAGAGCGATTCTAACAGTGCCAGGCCTCCTATCTCGCCTTCAACTCCTATTAACGCGCTTCACGGTCTCAAAGAGTGCTTTTGTGGTTCAGTCTTCTCCTAATGACTTTGTCTACAAAATAGATTAAAAATACCCGAGTAGCATTATTTATAAACAAATGATAGATAAATATGAGTAGGAAAATGTGACAAAATTGTACTCAACAGTAGTAAAAGAAACAATAAAAGAAAAGAAGTAAGGAGAAATGGAGTTCATTAAAACAAGAAAGTAAAAGCAAATGGAAACACAAGTAAATGAAAAGAAGAAAGAGAAGTATTACTTGTATTAGATTGCCATCTTCAAATACAACTTTTACACACACTCTCTCTTTCACTCTAATGGCTAAATTAAAACTAAAAGAAGAAGGAACACAACTACAACTCCTAAAACAAGATAACAACTACTTGCTAAAGCTCTTGATGTCTCCTCTGTGCAAACCCAAGGGGGTATTTATAAGCACCAGGGGAAAGGGGGCCAGGGGGACAACCCTGGCCCAAAGCATCCGCGGTGTCTTCGGGCAACGTGCCGTCCCCTCAGTCTCCTGTCAGCTGGGTCTTCCGGATTCTGGATTTGATGCCCTGGGCTGACAAAATCTCCTCCCTAAGGTCAATGGCTACTTAGTAGACCTTTAATCTCCCATTAAATGGTGATTTAGTGTCTTTCTTCTTTATTTGCACACCATGGACCTAGGATCAAGAAAGCAAAACTTATTAGCAGAATTTTATATCAAATAAATATGCGAATGTAATAAAAATTATTCAAAATTAAAGACTAATCATAAGGCTAGCGCCAGAGGATGCCATTTGTCTCTACCCAGTGTCCTTGTAGAAGGTTTCATTATCTGAATATCCTCTGGGTTGTTTAACAGAATTGGGTTGTTTAGCAGAATTGGGCTTCCATGATTGGAATTCACTTAGGCTTCACAAAATTCCCCAATTAATTAGGATTTTGGGCTTTCTTCTCCTATAAACAATGAACTTAAAAATAAAGAGAAAAATCATTAGTAACTAGAACAATAATATTAATAAATGGGATAATATGATGTAAATTTGCAAAAAATGAATACTACTCACAACACCATACTTATCTTTTGCTCATCCCCGAGAAAAACAAGAAAAGAAAAACTAGCTACAGTATTACTATACTACTTTAGCAGGGTGACGCACTGCACTGAGCATGTGGAGTAACCCGTTAAACCTCTAGTTTTCTCTAGAGGAGGAGTTTTGTCGCCTGAGGGTTTTCATCGGATAATACCCACAAAACTCAACGAAAGAAAACAAATATTAATATTTTGAAAACACATTTTGAAAGAGAGAAAAAGTTTTCAAATTTTTTTGCAAAAATCAAGTGATATAAGGTCAAAAGTCCACAAAAAATTATTCATCCTTAAACTTAATCTAGATGTGAGATCTTGTTATTAATTAAAGTAAGAATTCAATTTTGGATTGAATAATCGACTTTAATAGAAACCTAAAATAATATGCACTTGTGATAGTATGGATTTTTGAGATTTCAACTCCCACCATTTACATATATATTTCTTTTTTCTTTTCTTTTCTTTTCTTAGTTTTCTTAAGCTTTCTAATTTGCTCATGTAGTGAGCCTTTAGCCGGTGACTCTCAAACCAGATGCCTTAAGGGCACTAGATGAAGAAACGTCCCTGGGCTTAAAGACTCGGGTAACAAGCCCACAAAACTTTAAGGAATTTATTTTGACCACCGTTAGGCATAACTAACCATACTTCCTAAGGTACAATTAACCAGTTTAATTATTGGCCAAGTATTTATAATATATATTATTTTTATTTTATTTTATATATATATATATATATATATATATAATATATATATAATATATATATATATATATAATTATATATAATATATTTTTATGACATTTTTAAGTCTTTGTTTTCTATCCTAAAAATGTGTAAGTGTGGAGTGCATATTTTCTAAGGTAAACATGTAAGACCATATTATCTTTCTATTTCTTCTTTCTTATTCTATAATTTTAAGTAAGATTCATTATTTTTGACTATGTTTAAGAAATCATTATCTTTGGTTTTCCTATTCCGAAGATAATCTTAATTTTCTTAAAATATATATCAATTTTTTTTCTATTTCAAAAAGTTTTTGTAAAAAAGAAAAAAAAATTTTTATCCTATAAAGAAGTGAAAAGGAATATAATCTAGAAAATAAACCTAAAAAGAGAAAATCTAGAAAATAATAAAATAAAGAGAAAATCCTATGTTTGTACCCTCCCCTATACCTATCTCATGCATTGTTCCCATATATGACATGAATGCAAAAATGCAAGAAATGGTGAAGGTAATGTATCACCTCTGGAGACGACTTGGTCCAGCCGAAGTGCTCAGACCGGCCGATCGTGAACGTCTCAATCTCTCCTCTATGCGCTCCAATCGAGTATTTTGTTCCTCCATCTATCTCCTAAGGTGAATCTGCCCCTTAAAGATATTCTTCATGCCTTTCCATATGGAAGACATGAAGACATGGGTCTCAGTGGGTGGTGGCTGTCGCCAAAGTTAAGCTCATCCTCTTCCTCTATCTGTTCCTCTGAGGAGAACTCAGCAAGAAGGTCCTTGTGTTGGACTATAGGAATCCAAATCATATACAAATATCTATTATAGGCACTAGTTATATGTTTTGGGGATACAATACTCGATCATACCCTGAAAATATGTAGTTCGGTAGAAAGTTTCTGCATAGACGCGTCACAAGTATAGGTAGAGAATACTTGGCACCCCTAGTGAGCTGTGGATTTGCAATGAGCTGTTGCAAAATAATAGTGCTCAAATAGACTGTAGCACCCCGATCCCGCGGGTACGGAGACGTATCTGCAACGTATATACGCAGCTCAAAAATACCCTCTCATATATACACTAACCATCAGTACATGCAAGAATCAGAGTACAAAAGTACGCGGTACATTATATATTCCAACATATGAGTACAATTACGAAGTTATCATGGGATGTGACACAATATTACATGAATATTACATAACCGATGGCGCAAATGCGAGAATACAAAATGATATACAATGATTAGTACAAAATGTCCTCACGAGTTACAAAGGGAAAACTCGAGGGACGAGTAGGGGGCCAGGAAGGATAGGGTCTGGACTGATCTTTTGTTGATTCGCTACGCTTTTGCTATGCTTCCGCTACGCTACTCTGATCAACAAGATATCCATCACGGTCCAAGCTTCAGGATCTGGACATGCAGATCAAGGGGAGTCAGAAACTCCCCAACGAGTAGTGTGATGAATGCCCAGTGGCGTGCAAAGACAAGCACATGTGTATCGATAATTCTGAATCAAAAGCATGCGTTGAAAATCTTGTCGTGAACATATACACCCGAACATGAATGAGATATCAAGTGATGAAATAAAACGATGTGACAAAACCAGATGTACGGGCACAGTAGGTGGATTCATGAGATTGATACCTCGAAGGGATAATCCAAACAAGGGAACCCTCATCTATATACTATCTACCTCATGTCTCCATCGACTGAGTACGCACAGCCTGAGCTGCCCACAATAACAGCTAAGAGAACAGTATGAATTATCAGGAGATTATATGGTAACTAAGTATCCATAAAAATCAAGAATAAGCAAGTCAGGAGGTTGAGTACAGTAATATAAGTGTAATATCAGGCATGAGACAGGCTGCGTACAATATGATAATAGCAGGAGATCAGTGAAGTAGTACACAGGTGGTAAAGCCATGAATATATAATATAATAATAATAGTAATAAAATCAAAATCCAAAATAGAAACTCGATCAAAGTAAATACAACAAAACCAGCAGTATAACCTAGATTATGGCTTCATGAGATCAGTACGTCGAAGAAATAATCTAGAAAAGGAAACCCTCATCTATATACTGTATATCTCACGTTATCGTAATCTGAATATATACAATCTGAATTGCAAAACACAACAAATTATTAATTAACATCTTTTATTATTACTCATCCTACCCATATATCTAAGTATGTGTTACCAGTACACATACATCTATATATGAGTAAACTGAGGTTGTTATTGAAAACTGATGATGAAACAGTAGGTTATGTTTACAGTGGATCTCGTACATACCCGGTACCACGGCCCAGGATGTTCCGGAGCTAACCCGGAACCTACCGCTAGGCAAACAGAAGGTGGGTCTTATATATGCCTACATCGAATATAACAGGAGGTAGAGAGTCAACGCTCCCCTCGGAACACCTGGAGGCCCTCAGGTAGAACCTGAAGTTTGAGTTGCACAACATACCTAATACCACTGTAAACATATTCGCCACTTGAAGTCCATCAGTTTTCTCCTTACATGATGTAGGTTGTCCTTTTTATAGTTTATTATGTAGTTATCAATTTACGGGAATGGCAGGAGCAAGACAGGTTCAGGAAGTTACAAGAGTACATAAGTACTATACATTCAGGTCACTGTATATAATACAGGATAGCAAGACAGAATTCCCGTAAATATGATAATCACAAGGCAAGCAGTAATATATCAGGTGGCAGGTAATAAGTGATATCAAATAGGTGTCAGGTGATAGCATGCAGGTGTCAGATGATAGCACGTCAAGTAAATTAGCACAGTAGAAATCATTATCATATATCATAATGCAGGAAAATGGTACCGATACAGGGATTAATACAAATACAAGAAAATGGTATGATACTAGATATCGGTATGAATACAAGAATACACTACCAATACAGGAGATCAGTATGAATACCAAAAAGCAATACGATTTCGAAAAACAGTTCAAGTATAGGTTTCAAATTCTTCACAACTGTCAAATAAAAAAGTTAATCAAGTTATCGAGTAGGCAAGCGAGTAAGTAAGCAAGTGAACATGCAAGTGAAGCTAAACAAGCTGGGGACAAGATCAGCGAGCACAGTTTAATCACTAAAGCACCTAGTGGAACTCAGGGATGACTCGGCCTAAGATGCGAGTCTAAAATCTGGCAGAGTCCCGCTTAGGTGTGTTTAGTAGTAAAACGCTGAGCACTAAGCTGTCTTTTCAGGCGTAGGTAGAAAGTCCAAAGGACTTTAATAAACCTCGGAGAGGTTAAGCCCGGAGGCCCAAGTATAACTGCAGAGCAGTTAAGCCAGAGGCTGATAAGTACCTGCATACAGTGTCAGTACCAAATAGCACACAGATAGGCAATATTACAAGCATTCATCCCATCAATACAGATACATCCTATCCCCAATACAATACAAATCCACCGATACAATGGTTACACATTTACACGAATACGAATCAACCCGTCAAAGCGGGAAAACCTAGAAGGAAAGCTAGAGCACTCGCCTAAATATGAAAAACATCGTGAAATCCCCAATCTCTGAAACTCCAAGTAACTAATGTGTGATCGCGTTCAATTAATTAAAACATAATAAATATATTATATATTAATATATATAGAGGAAATACAAAAAGAGGGAAAGAATCCAGGGAAGAGAAACGAAGAAACGCGGGTTGACGAACCCCGCGTTCAGGTGCCAAGCAGGCACGTAGACGCGCATAGAGCCATAAGCGCACGCGGAGCCATAAGCCCTACGTCTAGGCATGGGTTAAAGGGGAAGTAAGAGGGAGAGAGATAATCAAGAGAGAGAGAGAAAGCGTAAGAGAGAGAGAAGGAGGAAGTTAGAGAGTGGGAGAGGAGAAGACTAATCAGGAAGAGAGAGACAAAGCATGAGTGAGAGTGAGAGAGATTGAGAGTGAGAGAGGGGCACAGGGAAGAGAAAAACAGAGAAGGAAATGAAAAGAAAGAAGGAAAGAAAGAAGGAAAGAAAAGAAAAGAGAAGGAAGGAAAGAAGGGGAAAAAGGGGGGAGCGGGATGGACGACCAGTTCTAGCCGGCCGACAGCGCGGCCAGAGTGGCCGGTGACGCGACGGAGGGGCCCGGTGGCGCTGGGCCCTGCTGAGCTCAGGTGGAGAAAGAGGAGGGGTAGAATAGTTGGTGAAAGTTTAGTTGTTGGAGGTGAAGTAGAGGGTTGTTGGAGTATGGTTTTGGAATCTGCGGAGGAGCAGTCTTTCCAGGCGTAGGTAGAAAGTCCAAAGGACTTTAATAACCTCGGAGAGGTTAAGCCCGGAGGCTCTAGTAAAACTGCAGAGCAGTTAAGCCCAAAGCTGATAGGTACCCGCATACAGTGTCAGTACCAAATAGCACACAGATAGGCAATATTACAAGCATTCATCCCATCAATACAGATACATCCTATCCCAATGCAATACAAATCCACCGATATAATGGTTACACATTTACACGAATACGAATCAACCCATCAAAGCGGGAAAACCCAAAGGAAAGCTAGAGCACTCGCCTAAATATGGAAAACATCGTGAAATCCCAATCTCTGAAACTCCAAGTAACTAACGCGTGATCGTGTTCAATTAATTAAAATATAATAAATATATTATATATATTAATATATAGAGAGAGGAAATACCAAAAGAGGGAAAAAATCCAGGGGAAGAGAAATGAAGAAATGCGGGGTTGGCGAATCCTGCATTCAGGTGCCAAGCGGGCCCGTAGACGCGAACATAGAGCCATACGCGCACGCGGAGCCATTAGCCCTACGCCTGGGCATGGGTTAAAGGGGAAGGAAGAGGGCGAGAGATAATCAGGGGGGAGAGAGAGAGAGGGAGAGAGAGAGAGAGCATAAGGGAGAGTGAAGGAGGGAGTTAGAGAGCAGGAGAGAGAGAAGACTAGAATCAGAAAGAGAGAGATAGAGTGTGACTGAGAGTGAGAGAAACTGAGAGTGAGATAGGGGCACAAGGAAGAGAAAAACAGAGAAGGAAATGAGAAAGAAAGAAGGAAAGAAAGAAGAAAAGAAAAGAGAAGAGAAGGAAGGAAAGAAGGGGAAAAGTGGGGAGGGGATGACGACCACTCTAGCCGGCCGACAGCGCGGCCAGAGTGGCCCGCGACGCAACGGAGGGGCCCGGCAGCGCTGGGCCCCATTGAGCTCAGGTGGAGAAGGAGGAGGAGTAGAATAGTTGGTGTAAGTTTAGTTGTTGGAGGTGGAGCAGAGGGTTGTTGGAGTATGGTTTTGGAAGCTGCGGAGGAGCTAGTCTTTCCAGGCGTAGGTAGAAAGTCCAAAGGACTTTAATAAACCTCGGAGTGGTTAAGTCCGGAGGCTCTAGTAAAACTACAGAGCAGTTAAGGCCAGAGGCTAATAGGTACCTGCATACAGTGTCAGTACCAAATAGCATACAGATAGGCAATATTACAAGCATTCATCCCATCAATACAGATACATCCTATCCCCAATACAATACAAATCCACCAATACAATGGTTACATATTTACATGAATACGAATCAACCCGTCAAAGCGGGGAAACCCAAAAGGAACGCTAGAGCACTCGCTAAATATGGAAAACATCGTGAAATCCCCAATCTCTGAAACTTTAAGTAACTAATGCGTGATCGCGTTCAATTAATTAAAATATAATAAATATATTATATATATATTAATATATAAAGAGGAAATACAAAAGAGGGAAGAATCCAGGGAAGAGAAATGAAGAAATGCGAGGTTGGCGAACCCCGCATTCGGGTGCCAAGCGGGCGCGTAGACGCGCGCATAGAGCCATGCGCGCACGCAGAGCCATGAGCCCTGCGTTTGGGCATGGGTTAAAGGGGAAGGAAGAGGGAGAGAGATAATCAGAGAGAGAGAGAAGGGAGTTAGAGAGCGGGAGAGAGAGAAGACTAGAATCAGGAAGAGAGAGACAGAGCGTGAGTGAGAGTAAGAGAGACTGAGAGCGAGAGAGGGACACAGGGAAGAGAAAAACAAAGAAGGAAATGAGAAAGAAAGAAGGAAAGAAAAGAAAAGAGAAGGAAGGAAAGAAGGGGAAAAGGGGGGAGGGGATGGACGACCAGCTCTAGTCGGCCAATAGCGCGGCCAGAGTGGCCGGCGACGCGACAGAGGCCCGACAGTGCTGGGCCCCATTGAGCACAGGTGGAGAAGAAGGAGGGGTAGAATAGTTGGTGCGAGTTTAGGTTGTTGGAGGTGGAGCAGATGGTTGTTGGAGTATGGTTTTGGAAGCTGCGGAGGAGCTAGAACAGAGGAGTATGCCAGAGGAGAGAAGATTCTGGGTTGGTGGTGGTCACAGTGGTGTTGTGGTGGTGGAGATGGTGGAGAAGTTGATGGGAATGGGTGGTGGTGTAATAGTGATGGTGGAGATGGTGTTGTGTAGTTGTTGATGGAGAAGTTAGAGGAAAAGGAGATAGGAATAAAGGGGAGATGGTGTCCAGCATGGGTGAAGTTCGTGGGAGCTAGAGGACGCAGGGATTGGGACTAGTTGTAGGCTGAAGGAAGAGGAAGAAGAAAAAGAAAATGAAGAGAGAGAGAGAGAGAGAGGTATATTCTATATATATGGGTAGACACATATATGTGTGTAGGTGTGGGGAGTTAAAAGGACATCCATATGAGATTCGTGTCTTATAAAAATGACCCGTGTCTGGCTAAATTAAGCTCAGACACGAGGGTCAGATCCGCGTCTAGGTGAGGAATAGGGTACAACATTAAAGGAGGAGAGAGAAATAGTGGTTGGGATATCACTAATTGTGATTGATTAGAGGGAAATTAAATGTAAGAGAGAGAAGAGGATAATCCCTATGTTGGGTGCTGGGGAGACTCGCGTCAGCTGAGCCTCGTGTTGTCTTGGCCAACCGGCGTTAGGGAGGAGAGAGAAAAGGTTGGAGAGGAGAAGATATTTTGGGGTTTTTTGTTGTGTGGTGGAGAATTTTGAGGAAAGAAAAGAAAGAAAAAGAAAAAAGAATGAGTGGAGGAGAAAAATTGAAAAAGTGAAAAAGAAAAAGAAATTATCTAGGAAAATTGTGGAATCTGGGAAATTCCTGAAAACACCGGAAAAGCCTGAAAATGAAGTATCTCGAAAAGATCTTCAAAATTCTCAAAAATAGAAGATATTACATTAAGAATCATGGTGAAATCATATTTTAGAAATTCAATCTCATTTTCAAATAAAAATCTTGGAATTTATTGGAGTTACTAGTCGACACCAAAACCGGTCGAACTTCGATAAATTCAGAATAATCCCTACAATTGTACTAAGGTAGAAAATGTGATTCTAAGAAATACTGTGAAAGTGAATTTTAAAAATTCAACTCCATTTGTAAATTAAAAATCGTGGAATCGACCAGCGATACTTGCTAACACCAAATCCGGAGGAATTTAGATAAATTCAAAAAAAATCTCTAAAAATGCGTTAAGATAGAAAAAACAATCTTGAAAAATAATATGAAAACAATTTTTAGAAATTCAACTCTATTTGTTAATTAAAAATCTAGGAATCTGGATCCAAATACCAAATGGTGATATAAATAATCATAAAACAAAATTAAATATGAAAAAAATTAAAAGAATATGATCAGAAAATCAGAGTACGTATCTATGTACGTATTTTGGGATGGAGTGTTACATAGACCGTGTACTGTCTAGTCATCAAACTGTGTATATTTGAAGAACTTGTCTATTAAACGAAGTCGTGTGGTCAGGTTTAGGATATTGTATTGGATCCAGCATCCAACGCAATGAATATTATGAAATATGGTATGCGTCATGAGACCATGATCTACCTCAATGCATTACACACCCATCATGTAATCAATAAATGAAAGCGGGGCAGCTTGCACAGGAAGATGGGGATCTGTGTGACCTCCTCTATAGTCAGGTATGACTAAGAGGTCCCCATACTCTAAATGGACTAGAAATTTGTTTTGATCTAGGTCGATAGGTGTTAGTATCTATGCTCGAATAAAATTTATTTACGATGTTGGGCAATAAAACACATCTTCATTTCTATTATCGTATACAAGTTCATACCAATTACGCTCCCTTATTCTATCCAAAAATACAGGACCATACACATTAACATCTTTTTAATCTTAGAGAAATCATTTTCAAGAAATATAGTGGGTGCCATGAATCTGATTTTAATACAAGTAGAAAAAAAGGAACCGAGATCGCAAATCTCCCCGAAAATCATGGGGGGGGGATATCCAAGTGTAAATTGCTTTGAGTAGTCCAAGCAATAGTTACAGAGGATCAATGGTAGATTTGAGATCTACGCACAAGATCGATCTAGGAAGAACTTGGTGGCGCTCCGGAGGCTACAGGATGGCCACGGAATCGCAGCAAAATAGAGCCGGCCGCGGCAATTTGGGGAGAACATGTGATGGGTTTTTTCAGTGGCGCTTCTATCTCTTCTTCTCAGATCTGAAGAGGGTTTGCTGAGGTGAGGCACATGAGAGAAGAATGGGGTTTAAATGGGGATAGGTGTATTAATATTTCCTTTTTTAACCCTAGGTCTAGGAAACAATCCCTAAACTTGGATTGTGTTTTTTTTATATAA
>JAVJIF010019811.1:0-87695 GCA_038442645.1 Agave tequilana | reverse complement strand
TTGGGTGTATATCATGTATATTATAAAATGATTTGAGGAGGTGGGTGTGTGTTTTTGAGGGGGTTTGAGAAGTACATATAAGAAAACCCCCACTAAAAATCCCTTCAAACAAAACATATTTTATTCTATTTTCTCCCCTTCTCTAACAATTGTATTTGACTTCAATGTACACTTGCTGCACATCTTTTTAACCAGTAAATGTACATGGAGCTTGTGTCATTCCAAGAGGTTGGATTTTACGACTGAATCCTTCCCTCTTAAATATAACTTTACGAATTTAAATACAAAATTTACTCCGTTGAAATTGATTTAATATTATTTTAAATAACTAAAAATAAAAAATTATATATTTTGAATACCTTTTGCCCATCCAAGTAGGAGCAAAATGAACGACAGAAATAATGAGTTGGTTATTTTAACGATGTAGAATATTTGAAATCTAACAAAAATTGATAAGTGAGGATTTTTTAAATGTTTAGATTATAGTGAAATGGTCGGATTGAGAATTTGCATATCTAAAGATGTAGATGTAAACAATATGCTATTTTTGGCCGTTCATTTTGTGTCTACTTAATAGATTAGTAAAAATATTAAATATACATGATTTTTTATTTTTAGTTACTTAGAATGATGTAGATCAACTTCAACAGAATAGATCTTGTTCGAATGTTCTAGAGTTGTATTTGTATGGGAAGGATTCAGCCTCAAATCCATCTAGCTCATATAGATCTGTATATAACTGTATCATATTTTAGCTTGAAACAAGATTAATTATTGCAGAATGCCCAGATGCTAACATTTGTGAACTTATGCGTGCAGAAGAAACATTGTGCAGCCGCCAGTCGAGGATTGTTATTGTCACTTGGATGGCCGTAGTGCTTATACTAACGTCAAGCTACACCGCGAGCCTGACTACGATGCTGAACTCGCAGCAACAGCAACTGCCAGTGGTTGATGTGAGCGAACTCATCAAGAACGGGGACCATGTCGGGTACCAGAACGGGTCCTTTGTTGCAGGGCTACTGAAGGAGCAGCTCAAGTTCGACGTGAGCAAGCTCAAGAACTACAGCACCCCCGCTCAATACGCGGAGGCTCTTTCTTTGGGGAGTAAGAATGGTGGGGTTACAGCCATCTTCGATGAGACCCCGTATCTCAATCTCTTCTTGTCGGAACAACATTGTACTAAATACGCTATGGTTGGTGATACCTGTGAGACCAGTGGATTTGGCTTCGTAAGTTAACTTTTGGCTTAATTTTAGGAAACTGTTATGAACTTTCACTCAATTTCAAGAACCACCAAAAACCTTTAAAAATACAATAAATTACCATGAACTATCATAATAACCTCTGAAAATTTTCGCAAAATCTTCCATGAAAAGACATGGTTCATGATAGTTTATTGTAATTTTCAAAGTCTATAGTAGTTTTTGAAATCAGATTATGATAGTTTTTTTAAAATTAAACATTTCTCTAAAGCTTACAAATGATGACGATTATTGTGAATGCGTGTATGATACATTCTTCTTCTGCGCTCTTACAGGTTTTTCCTCGAGGTTCGCCTCTGGTGTCCGACGTCTCCAGGGCCATCCTCAGAGTGACAGAGGGAGACACGTTGGCCGCGATCGAGAAGAGGTGGTTGTTCGGAGATCAAACAACCTGCGCAAGTGAGGATACCAATAGCTTGGGGGGCTCGAGCAGCCTCAATGTCTACAGTTTTGGTGGTTTGTTCCTCGTAAGTGGAAGCATCACATTGCTGGCTCTCCTAGCCTTCATGTTCTCGTTCGTGTACAAGGAATGGGACGAGTTGAAGAAAGTGGCGTCCCCTTCCTTATGGAAGACAATGGTTGCGTGGGCTCGCCACTATGATCGTCACAGCAATTACAATTTTCGAGTTTGCCCTTCCAACTACGATGGATCAAGTGTCATCGTTGATCCGCTGCGTCACTCAGCTCCCGCTGCTAATAATAGTACTGTGGTACCACCTCAGAGCCCAATCAGCATAATCTCTGATTTGTCGCTGGACATGAACATTGAGTCGCCGGATGAAGGGAGGTCATCTACAGAGCCGGGTGAAGGGAGGTCATCTATAGAGCCGGGTGAAGAAACAGTAATCGGAGAAGCAGCAGGTACTTCTATAGAAATGGCTGAGATCAGATCATGATTACGAAAAGAAAGTTAAAAGGTGCAGGCTCTTAAAAAAATAGATGAAGTCGGATATTAATTCTTCGCTTTTCATCATATCATTGAAGGACTGCCATTTTATCTGTTTATATACTGCTTTGCAAACCATATTATTTTTTAAGCCATTTGACCTTTCATCCTAAAATGTGTTAGAATTACAAGGAACTAACTACTGGGGTTGGTTTGCTGTGTATTGTAACCACTAAACTGCATATAATGGCGAGGGCAATATAGACCCGACCCGACTCGACCCGAATTTACCGGGTTTGGCCTAATCGGGTAGAGTCATATTCGGGTCGACGCGCTTGTTAAACGCATCGGGTCGACTCGAACACACTGAACCTGATTTTACATATATATGTGTATACGCGCATGCGTGTGTATATATGCGTGTGCATGCGTGTGTATGTATATGGACATGTGTGTGTAGAGTTAGATCAGTGGCGGACGCAGGTGGGGGCGAGCGTATGCGGTCGCCCCCACTGGAGTTGGGTTAACTAAGCAAAAAATCCAACTTGGATTATTTCTCCTGATCTCCACAAAAAAAAAAAAAAAAACCCTCTAGTTTCTCCTAATGACAGATTCTCAGTTTCTCCTCTGGGGATTGAGAACTCTCACAACCTCTCTGCAATGAAGTTTATCAAGAATTCACTGCGTAATAGAATGGGTGATGAGTTGATGAATGATTGCTTAGTAACATATATTGAAAAAGACATATTTGACAACATTGACAATGAATCAATCATTCAACGATTTCAGAATATGGCTCCTCGAAGGGGAGCATTATAATTTAAAGTGAGATATGTTGTCTTGAATGGGAGCCCCTCTATTTTTTTTGTAATATCAAAACTTAGAATATGTTGTTTGATTTTTATAAATTTTCAATTTTAGTTCAAAATGTTTTCGCCCCCACTTAGTGAAAATTCTGCGTACGCCACTGAGTTAGATTACAAACTTTTCGTTTATTTTTGGGTGAAACTCTTAATGGTTTGTTTTCCATACTCTGACATCCAAACACAAGATTCACTCCGTTAAAGTTGATCTACATTATTTGAAGTCTGTAAAAATCAAAAATCATGTCATTTGAATATTTTTTACTTATCCATCAAATGGGCGCAAAACTGACGGCCGAAAGTAATGAGGTGTTTAGTTTTAACGGCGTATAGTATTTTAAATTTAACAAAAATTGGTTTCTGAGAGTTTTTAAGTGTTTAGATCATAATGCAATGGTCGGATCTAGAATGTGTATGTCTAAAGACGTAGATCTTAGCAAAATTCTATTTTCGACCATCCATTTTGCGCCCACTTGATGGATAAGGAAAAAGTATTCAAATGACATGATATTGATTTTTAAAGACTTCAAATAATTTAGATCAATTTCAACGGAGTGGATCTTGCATTTGGATGCTGGAGCATAGAATTTGAACTGTTTAGAGTTGGACCCAAAAATAAACGTTTATTTTCTAGTCCAACTCATATATATATATATATATGTGTGTGTGTGTGTGTGTGTGTGTGTGTGTGTGTGTGAATATACATGTACATATATATGTATGTACATATACATGTACGTGTAGATATATATGTATATATACATATATATGCATGTGTATGTACATATGTGTGTGTGTATGTATGTGTGTATATATATATACATATATATGTATATATATGTATACACATATATATATATATATATATATATATATATATATATATATATATATATATATATATATATGTATATATATATATATATATGTATATACATATAATATATAGGTCTATATTATATGCGTATACATATATATACATATATATGTATATATATACATATATATGTATATATATACATATATATATATATACCCATACATATTTATACACACACACACACACACCACACACACACAGATATATATATATATATATATGTTTATGTATGTATGTATACACACACAGACACACACACACACGTGTGTGTGTGTGCGCGCGCGCCCACGCGCGCGTGCATGTGTGTGTATGGAGAAAGACTTGTGTCCTTCCAAAAGGATTTGAACCTGAATCCTTCCCGCTCAAATTCAATCCTCCGACATTCAAATACAAGATCCACTCCATTGAAGGTTATCTATATTATTTCAAGTATTTATAAAGTAAAAATCAAGTATTTTGAATATTTTTTTCCTATCCATCAAGTGGAGTAAAATGGACAACCGAAAATAGTGAGCTGGCTTAATCTATATCTTTAGACATATAAATTCTCAATCAGGCCATTTGATTATGATCTAAACATTTAAGAAATTCCTACAGACTAATTTTTATAGGGTTTCAAATGTTCTACACCGTTAAACTAACCAACTCACTATTTAGGCCGTCTGTTTTTCCTTATTTGATGCATGGACAAAAAGTATTCAATACACTTGATTTTTGGTTTACAGATACTTGAAATATATTTCAAATATCTATAAACCAATAATAAAGTATTTTGAATACTTTTTACCCATGCATCAAATAGGAGAAAAATGGACGGCCTAAATAGTGAGTTGGTTAGTTTAACGGTGTAGAACATTTGAAACCTAACAAAAATTGGTTTATAGAGTTCTTAAATGTTTAGATTATGATCAATTTGCCGGATCGAGAATTTGTATGTCTAAAGACATAGATCTAACGAACTCACTACTTTCGGCCGTCTATTTTGCACCGCTTAATGGATGGGCAAAAAGTATTCAAAAAACTTTATTTTTAGTTTATAGATACTTGAAATAATATAAATCAACTTCAATAGAGTGAATTTTATATTCGAATGTCAGAGGATTGCATTTGAGTGGAAAGAATTCGAGCTCGAATCCTTCCAGAATGACACAAGTTTATCTATAGAAATATTCTACTGAGAACTCCATGGTGAGAACCTTCCTGCGAACTCCACAATGAGTCATCCCGTGGATGATCCAAACCGTTCATCTTAATCTACATACTCTAATTAGGATACCAATAAAAAATCACGCGATTCTGAACTTTTTTGCCCATGCATCAAGTAGTTACAAAAAATATGCTATTTTCACTGTACAATAAAGATGTCATTTGATGCATGAGTAAAAAAAATCAGAATCACGTGATTTTTCACTAGAAGCCTAAATAGAGTATGTAGATTTAGATGAACGGTTTGGATCGTCCATAGGGTGGCCGGTAGTGGTGTTTGCACGAAGCGTTCAGAGAGAACGGTTCTCACTGGAATAGTTTCATATATATATATATTATATAATATATATATATATATATATATATATATATATATATATATATATATATATATATATATATAGAGAGAGAGAGAGAGAGAGACTTGTGTCATTGCAAAAGGATTCGGACATGAATCCTTCCAACTCAAATACAATCATACATCATCCGAATACAAGATCCACTTTGTTGAAGTTGATCTGTGTTATTTCAAGTATCTATAAACCAAAAATCAAGTATTTTAAATTTTTTTGCCCATATATTAAGTAGGAAAAAAGACGGCCTAAATATTGAGTTGGTTAGTTCAACAATGTAGAATATTTGAAACCTAACAAAATTTTGTGTGTGTGTGTCATTAAATTCTTATATCATGATCTAATGGTCAGATCGAGAAGTTTAAGCCAAAAGTCATAAATCTAAGTAAAACACTATTTTCGGCCGATTATTTTACGTCTACTTGATGAAAGGGCAAAAAGTATTCAAAACACTTGATTTTTTGCATACATATACTTTAAATAATGTAGATCAACTTCAACAGAGTGGATCTTGTATTTGAATGTCGTAACATTGTATTTGAGCGGGAAGGATTCGTGTCTGAATCCTTTTGGAATGACACAAGTATATATCTATATACACACAAATACACACACACACATACACACATATAGGGGCATTTCGCTACATCCCCCTATGTCAAACTGTAATTAGAAAAAAAACTCAGCTTTATAATTTTGTTCTCTTCAGTCGCTTTATTTTTTAAACCAACCATGTGCGTCCATGTGTCAAGCGCAGAAATGCTCCTCAGTGACAAAAGATGCAAATACCCTCGCATTAATCACTTCGAAAAAGTGGATCACTTCGAAAATGCGCACTACTGATATATATAAGACTTCGACCATGATCACACTCCTCATAAAATGTCCTATTTCTGAGGACTGCGGCCATGTTGTAGACTGTCTAAAAATCACTGAAGACAAGTTCTTAAACATGGACCTCACTCCAATGCGAAGGTCGTGTTTTCAGCTCAAGCGCGAACCTCGCGTCTAATGGTAAACGCGGCTTGAGTCTGCCTAGCGTTCCTCTTTCAAACGTGGAGCTCAATCAAGCTCGCGTTTCAACTCAAGCGCGAGCCTGCGAAGCCCACATTCCAACTTAAACGCGGAGCTTAACTAAGCATGTGTCTCAACTCAAGCGCGAGCCTGCGAAGCCCGCGTTCCAAATCAAACGTGGAGCTCAACCTAAGTCACGTCATAACTCAAAAGCGAGTCTACGAGCCCCGCGTTTCAACAACCGAGCAGAACCCGCGAGGGTCGCGTTCTGTTATAACTGCCTCATTTACTGGGTCAATTAACACCCACGTAAAGTGGGGAGTTAATCCCTATTATGCAGAGATTTTAGGGGACAATTCTACCCCTGAATACCCCCCTATAATAGCCATGAGAGCTATAGAATGGGAGAGATTTTTGTATTCTAGAGAGAAAAGAAAGAGAAAGAAAGAAGTTTCTTCTTTAAAAAGAGAACTCTAAAAGTTATTGTGCCGAAGTGCAGTGATCTTACATCCTTAAAATGATCCATGAGAAGCTTGTCGTTTAGCCAGTCAATGGAGAACAAGATTCACTTTCTATCGCCACACGAAGAACCCACCCTTAAACTAAGAGGAAATTCAAATACCCTCCTCTCTTTTATAATCATATTTTACTCTGCTGCAATTTCCTTTGAAATCAATAAGAATTTTACTTTGCATTTTTTTTATCAAATAAAAGATGGCGACTTCACTGTGAACTTGTTTCTCTATCGACGAGAACACCGTGGCGTAAGCTGATGTGAAGATTATGGGATCAATGGTAGAATCACTTATCGTCGAATTCGACCAAGGGAAATTTGAAGAATTTCTTTCTTCGGGCTCCGCTAGCCCAAAACCAACGCGGCAGTACCACAGAGTTTGTGCAAGGACCCGCTCTCAAGTCACTTTGGAGACTTGTCCAAAAGTGGCTTGCGCCATTGCTCACAATGCAAGCAGCGCCGTATCCAGCGAGGTTTTGAAAACCTCCCGTGTAGCGCACACGACCTGCGTCAATGTCTCTCAGGAGACCTGCAGGGCCAGTATGCCAGCTCCTAACAATGAAGGCCAGTCCTACAATCTCTCTCCTCTCTAGACTGCCTACGAGGCTCAACCGGAATGCAAAACGTCGGCGAAGGCGTCAAGCCCGTCGATAAAAAATGAAAATTCTACAGTTGCAATCTGCTTTGCAAATACAGAAGCGAGGCTCAGACTCACGTTTCTTTGAAGCAATGATAGACCCGCGTTCTTCAAACGCGCGTCTCAACACCCAAATGCGAGGTCCATGTTTTTGCTCCTAAATGCGGACCCGTGTCTATGCAGATGCAGAACGTGAGGCTCAGACCCGCAATTTTCTGAAGCAACATGAGATCCGCGTTCTTCAAATGCGCATCTTAATGTCCAAGCGCAAGATCCGCGTTTTTGTCCCAAAATGTGAGGCTCACGTCTAGTCTTTGCCAGAACGTGATTCTCGCTTTCTTACTACTCAACAAGAAGTTCGTGTTTTGTTACAGACTCTGCCAAAACGCGCGCGTTCAACCTCAGATGACCAGGGTCAAAATTGATCCAAAAAGTCCTCATCTTCAAAGATTCAAGGCTAGTCCTTTGGATACCCCTACAATGGATCTAAGAGACTACTTGATGAAAAAAGAGTGTCCATCAAATTACTCTCCAATACTGCTGTGAACGGTTCATCATGACAGTACTTTCCGAATGCCACTGCAACTCTCACACGAGCATGACGTTGGTATTCAATTGGTTGTTAGCCGCTCCAGTCTCTAATTCAGCTAAGAGACGCTACTCCCGCAAGAAGAAGTCATTCTCTGACGTGGAGCACCCTGAGGTAACTTCAAACATGGCCCATGTACTACACTGAGTAAGTCCAAAGGGAAGTAACCGAATGTCTGCTCCATCGAGTCTGAAGATAAACCTTCTTTTGGTTTAAAGAAATACTAAGCGTATCCGAATTAGTGTACCAGAAAACTTGCATCCGCACTGATACAATTTTCTGGTAAGCCACAGTGCCCTATCCAGGGGTATCAACATGAACGGGCACACCCCGCCATCGTAGAATCACATGCCTCTAACTCTTCTATAGAGAAAGAAGCCTTCACGTACATGGTGGACACTCTCGAAGAAGTGGCCAAGCGACTTGAAGAGCAGGCCCAAGTTTAGACGGAATAGTTTGGTATGATTTGAGCTCAGTAAGAATCTATCGACACCCTTAAGCAAATGCTTGCATAGCTGCTTAAGATGAAGAAAAAGGATCCAAAGATCAAGGAAAAAGATGGAGGGAGAAAGCTTTTCTTTTGAGGATATTGAGCGTGAAAAACAATCAAACCCCGAGTCCTTCAAAACTTCATCTGAAGAGGAGGACAGTTCAAAAAGCAGATCTCGTCACTCCAAGAGAATAAGTAATCTAGAACAATGCCTCGAAGCCCTTGCATGTCGAGGTGACCTTCAAAATGTGGGGTAGTCTGATCCTACCCTGTGAAATGGGACACAACTCCCTACCCTCTAAGATTCAAGGCACCGACCCTACATACTTTCGATGGTATAGGGTCGCCGAACTAAGACATATACTACTTTAAATCTCAAACTAGGAACATGGTATCGAACGATGCTATCATGACTCGTTTATTCATTGGCACTCTCAAGGGGATTGTCTTTGAGTGATTCATGAAGCTGCCCGCCGGCTCTATCAAAACTTGGGCCGACTTGAAAAAGCTATTTCTAACTCGCTTCTTCAAAGACAATACGGAGGTATTAATGCCAACTTTCATTGCCACGAAGTAAAAGAAAAGAGAGTCTATCAAGGCCTCTATGGAGAGAGTCGGAGTATGGCACTCCGTTGTGCAAAAAGTGTCATGTCCCAATCCACACTGGTGGAAACAGGTCACCAAAACCGATAGACTGCACTCCTCGCCCAGATAGGAGTGACGGAATGTCGCATTTAGAAGCAGCTGGTGCAATAAGGCAAGCAAACAGAAGAAATAGTCGCCCGGGTCAGGCCTGAAGGGAAGACAGCAAGCCAAGACCCGACAAATCAATGCGACGCCACCCAAAGTCATCTTCTCGGCCAAAAAGACGAGATATTCTGGCAACAAAGGTTAAATCACATTCCAAAATCCAGTTAACCAGAGGGGGTGAAGTTCCTGGCCAAGTACGTGCCAGTAAAGCATACTCCTTCAAGAATGAGCATGTGATTTCTCTGTTCAAATTACTCTAGAAGAGTAACAAACTCAAATTGTCAGAGGTCAGACGCCCTAACGAAGTTGGGAAGACTGATGATCCCAACTACTGTTTATATCACAAGATGTTGAGGCGTTCTATGAAGAACTGCTACATCTTCAAGGATGTTCTTCAAGCTCTAATCGACGTAGATATCTTCAAACTTCATCCAGAGTAGAAGAAGATGACGGCTAACATGACGTCCCTTTAATTTGACAAAAAACTCCCGTCAGTACCAACTAAAGTGATTCCCATCCCTAAAGGAAAACTGATGGTGATCAATATTGATTCTCACAACAAAAAGGAAAAAGGTCTTGTCCCTATTCTTACTCCTAGATGAGAGCTAATGTGGGTTCATCCTGACATTATCGAAAGCCAACAATGGACAACTGTTACACACAGAAAATCCAAAGGCAAGACTAAAGCATCCTCCAATAATATGGTGGGAATATCTGCCAGAGAAACTGAGGAAGATATTGCTTCTCTCACCAATTCAGGAGAAGAGGAGTCTGCCTTGACTGCTGATACAAACACTCCTTCCATGTTGAAGACCCGATCTGCCAAGCAGTACTTAAAACAGTATGGTCAGCCAGTAGTAAGCTCTTTCAAACCAGTGAAGAAAATAGCTGAGCAGTCCACAAAGCAGCTCGTGGACGAATAGAAGGAGCTTTGTTATGCCAAAACCCTTCAAAACGATGATAGGCACTGTCATAAGGCCTCCAGACGTTCCCCATACATCACATTCTCTCCAGAGGATATGCAAATAAAGGGAAAACATGATAGACCCTTATATTATACTGGGTACATTGGATCATCTGAAGTGAGCTGCATTCAGGTTGATTCAGGATTCGCGTTGAGCATTATGCTCTGCTGGGTTATACGGCACGTAGGGATTCCCACTCATCGATTAAGCACTACATAAACTACCATTTATGGCTTCAATGCTTATGGTACGCGTCCGATGGGCAAAATCAAACTCAGATGCCAGATCGGGGATTTCAAGTCTGAAGTGATGTGTTATGTCATTGATGTCGACATATCTTACAACCTGCTGCTAAGACAACCATGGATCCATCACAATTCATCGTTCCGTCTACCCTTCATCAAGTAATGAAATATGCTGATGAATAAGAAAGAGTGAGAACATTGATTGCTAAAAGGCATCCATTCAAAGGAGTAGAGAACTACTTCACTAACTCCCTCCTCTACTAAAATTCTCTTGAGACTGATGAGAATCTCCAGCCAGAAGCATCAGACTCTAGCAATAAGACAGACACGGAACCAGAGGTAGAAGAAGAATGTCTTTGAAAAATAAATCCTCTTGTAACGAGCATTGATAATCTTGATTTCAATACCACAACCAATGTTGAAGGTGAGTGATTTATCAATGAAGACTTAGATTTGGTTTACTTTTCTGCGTCTGCTTCTAATTCTGTACCATCAGATACTAGTATTGACGTGAATAGTAACCAATGGTCAGTAGTAGATGCTTTGATATCACTACATACACTAATCAAGTCATCCTTCATGGTGCACGAAAAGACTAGTGACACACAAGGAATTTTCTTCAAAGTGCCAGCTAAATGCAAAGATCAAAAGCAAAGCCGATTCTATTCGAGAGAATCAAATCCGAACCAGTGACTCGCGACAGCCCAGAAGACAATCCTGAGTCCCCATAATTCTCCGAGTACTGGCCAAATGCATGTTTTTGATGGAGAATATAGGATATGATCTAATGAAAAATTCCAGCCTGAACTTTAACCAAGAAAGACGAACACTGTTTCGATCTTTTATCCCAAAAGAAAAATCCCCTGACTACTATCATCAAACTCGGAGAGCATTAGGCTATGTGTCAACTCCAATTCCATCGGGCTCCGAGTTCGAGGAATCGTTATATCATGACCACTTGTCAGGCACCCATCATGGGAATCAAATGTCAAAGTCAGTGATATCTTCGAAGGTCTTTCGGTCAATATGGTTTCAACCAAGCAACTGGAGGATGAAGACGAGGGTGAAGAAATGATCCAGTCAGACGTCGATCCCTGGATCAAATATCTGAACACTCTCTGGGATATCCGTTTCGAGCAGCGTAAGCCACCCGCAGATGATAAAGTGATTTAGATAAACCTAGGAGATGAGGTTACCTCCAAACCCATTTTCATAAGTGAAAGTTTACCGCTCTCCAAGAAAGAAGACCTAGTACATCTTATACAAGAGTACATAGACGTTTTCGCTTGGAACTACGAGGACATGCCCAGACTTGATCCTCTAGTGGTTATGCATTGCCTCAACATCAATTCAGACATGAAACCAATCAGGCAACATCAATAACGGTTCTGTCCAGAAATAATAGAGGCAATTGAATCAGAAGTTAAAAAGCATATAGACTCTAATTTTATTAGGAAAGAACAGCATCCTGACTGGGTAGCCAATATCGCGCCCATCACCAAGAAGAATGAGAAGATCTGAATTTGCATCAACTTTCACGATCTGAATGTTACATGTCCCAAAGACAAATTTTCTCTTCCAATCACGGATGTTATGATCGATAATACCCGCAATTTCGAAAGGATGTCCTTCATGGACAGATTTTCAGGATACAGTCAAATCAAGATGTACCCTGAAGATGAAAAGCATACATCTTTCAGAACACCAGGATTGTATTACTACACCGTGATGCCTGATGTGCGAATTTGAATGGTAAGTGTACTAATCATTTTTAAATAATATAATAGTGAGTAGAGTATCATTCCCACGAGGATTGTTGTTCAAGTACCAACTTTCTCTTTCCTAGTTCTATTTGAATAATCAATTTAGTTGGAAGATGTTGTAACTAAACTATTACTAAAAAGATTATTTTAATTATGAAAAGAACTAGGGTAATGATTTCGGTAATTGTAATCAGATAAAATATTATGTTTTTACTAATTCATCCTATTCATGCTGACAATCAGAATTCCTTATCCTAATCAGTACTTTCTCTCGAACAATACCAATTCTATTTTCTAAATCTAGAATTCACAATCTCTCAATCCAGTAGATTGCTAGTCAAAAGATGTGTTAGTGTGATGGATATTCCAACTTGATTGCACAACTCTTACGTCTCAATATTTCGAGTTATGGCTGTTAATCCTAGAAGCTTTTGCTAAGTTATCTCCTCTCGGACTCTAACCTAACCTTCTGATTAATTGTGCTCATTAATTATAACATAAAGCACAAGATTTAACAACTTAGCATATAAAAGATTTAAACTTTATAAAACATATAGGAGAATTTGCACAAAACATAATCTTATATCATCATTACAATCCCTACATCATGCTCCTAGTTATGAAAAATTAGTTCATAGCTAAGAAAATAGAACACAGTATAATATTGAAGGAGATCATGAAAATTAAAAGGAAAGTAAAAGAAAGGTAAGAGAGCACCAATAAAGATGAAGCCTTGACGGAATTCCTGTTGAAAGTACTCTGAGTTTTAATGGCTAACAACAGAATTTTATTGATTTTCGCTCAAAATAAAGGAGATAATAAAAATTGTATATATTTTACAAAAGGCTTAACGACGTTTATATAGATTATAAAGCAGTAGAACCCTACTCGAATATAAAACCTAGATTTCTTAATTTATACAAATTATTGGAAAAATCCTATCCACAATTGCCGCCAAAGTACGGCCAACTGGCCGAAATTACGGCCACCGGGTCGATCTTCTAGCTGTAATGAAGCTCCTCTTTTTACTCATGTTGACCTCTGAGCTGGCATTCCGTTGACTGATCCACTGCTGCTTGGCCGAAATCTACGACTGGGTGGCCGAACTCTTGGTCTATTTCAGTCTCAGATTTTTGTGAAATTTCTGATTTTACGTGAAGGCTCTGTTGAGATGTTCCAACTCTGCTTCAGATCTCTGGTTCTGCGTCTCTTTTATTCATTTAATATCGCCAATTTGTCAATTTTCGCTCTTTTCTTATAATTTGCTCTTGACCTAAAATCTACAAAATAACACAAATAAAACACCCATGCAACATTAAATATGGCAAATAATAGGTATAAAATTGATATAAAATATGTATATAAAGCACACACATCACACTCACATATCTACGTTTTGCTAGTCCTCGAGCAAAATCCTAATCTAAGAAGAAAATAAAAAACTAAAATGCCTAAAAATAAAATTCTAATCCACTTTCGTAGGACTCACGATTGCACTTAGCGTGTGCAACAAGCCGTTAAAACCCCTAGGTTACTCTAATAGACGAGCATTGTCTCTCGTGAGGGTTTTCAGTGAATTACACTTACAAAATTTGGTGAAAGAATTTAAAAGATAAAAAGAGATTAGTATAAAAAAGATATAAGGATAACTAAAAAGAAAGAAAATAGAAAAAGAAAGACAAAAAATAAAGAAAGACAAAATATTTTTGAATGGTAAGCATCACTACTTAGAAGTTCTCTAGTTAACATAAACTCCCATTATCAAGTTCAATCTCTTAGCTAGAATTCTATCATCTATTTTGTAGAGATTTTCAAATCTTAGCCTATATCACCATCCTTCCTAAGTTTTTTGTTCCTATGCATATTCGTGAATGTTTATAGTTCTTAACTTGGGATTTTGATTCAAACTTACATACTTCAAATAATTTTTTTTCTTTTTTTTTTTTTACAATATAGAAGTTTCGAAGTATTATTACTTTGTTGCCTTTAAACACTTCTTTTTTTAATATATATGTGTGTGTGTGTGTGTGTATATAACTAATCTAATTCTCTTTCGAGTAAATATCAAGGCTTCTTGAGGCCAAGATATCTTACTAATTGATCATTAGACTTGTTTATATATATATATATATATTATATATATATATATATTATATATATATATATATATATAGAGAGAGAGAGAGAGATAGACTTGTATCCTTTCAAAAGGATTTGATCCCGGATCCTTCCCACTCAAATTCAACCCTCCAACATTCGAATACAAGATCCACTCCGTTGAAGTTGATCTATACTATTTCAAGTATCTATAAACCAAAATCAAGTGTTTTAAATACTTTTTGCCAATCCATCAAGCGACGCAAAATGGACGGCCGAAAGTAGTGAGTTGGTTAGATCTATGTCTTTAGACATACAAATTCTCGATCCGACCATTTCATTATGATCTAAACATTTAAAAACCCCTATAAACTAATTTTTGTTAGATTTCAAATGTTCTACACCGTTAAACTAACCAACTCACTATTTAGGCCGTCCGTTTTTTCCCTACTTGATGGATGGGCAAAAAGTATTTAAAACACTTGATTTTTGGTTTATAGATACTTGAAATAGTATAGATCAACTTCAACGGAGTGGATCTTGTATTCGAATGTTGGAGGGTTGAATTTGAGTGGGAAGGATCCGGGATCAAATCCTTTTGAAAGGATACAAGTCTATCTCTCTCTCTCTCTCTATATATATATATATATATATATATATATATATATATATATATATATATATATATATATATATATATATATATATATATATATTTCAACTTACCTAATTATCTTTCGCATAAATACGAAAGCTTCTTCAGGCTAAAGTATCTAACTAATTAATAATTTTTTTTTTCAAGTATTGAGTAATCATCATTATCCCAAGCTTAAACCAATGTGCAAGTGTAGATAAGATGCATATTTACATGGACAAATTTTAGATGGTAATAATATTTTGAAATTTTTTTCATCTCTACTCAAAGATTTTAAAATTCTATCAAATTGATATCCCTTATCCAATTCAAGTTTTATGGTTACTAAGTTCCTTACAACTAGGTCAAATTGCAGAAATTTAAAATTTTTTCAGCTCGTAAAAAAATCTAGAAAAATCCTAAAAAGAAAAGAAATAAATAAAAAAATTCTAACATAAAAATAAAGAAAAAGTAAAATAAAAAGAAAAATCCTAGACCCCACCCCCATACATAAACGTTGACATGTCCTTATGTAGTACAAGATGAATCTATATCACATGTAAAATAACAAATAAATATCACTCCAAAAATTTAACGTATACTAATTGAAACTTGTAAAAGTAATAAAAAAATCATGTATATCAATTTGCAGAAAATAGTCATGTTCATAAATAACCCATTGGAGAAATACTTGTCTAGAAAAAATTTGAACCTATAATTCTGAAATAGCTCAGTTACGTAGCCGTAAATTCAGCTACCGAGCTGTACTTTTTACTCTTTTAATCCTCAATTTTTTTTGACAACTTTATTTCATCAGATTGGTTCATCTTATAGTTTTATTTCTAATTTGAAACTCTGGTTTTGGGCTGGGGTAAAGAAAAAGAAAAGGAGGGGGGAAAGTTAGTATTCATATTTATAACAAATTAATCTCCTTACCTTTATTCATTGATTCCGTCCACGAGAACGCTTTTCACTTTCCCAATGCGTTCTCTTCAGAGAAAATTTAGATGTGCTCAACCTTTTTGTCAACTTCTAGTTGAGTCTATCCACTTTGCTTTTTTGCTTTATTCAATTTTGGTCTATATTTCTTTTGATTTGTCATCTTTAAACTCTTCATGCAACAGATCATCTCATCATTAGCACATCATAGGCCAAAGCATCTTCAACCTGCAAAAAGACACATCCAATATATTTAGACAAATACTTGACAATGTAAAAACTTGGTGATGCATCAAGTAAAGTCTCTTTAAAAGATTACTCAATCGGTGTCTCATCAAAAGTATATATATATGCAAGTCAAGCTTCTTTCTTTCAAAAGGAACTCTAGTTTTGAGTGCAAACTTTTTCACTTAAGGTTCTTCACTGCTTGTTGGGAGATCTGGAGGAAGTTTTAGAACAAATAGAAGCTCTGGTTCAATAAGAGGATGACTGTCCAGCCAAAAGTTCGGCTGCGTAGCCGACAACTCTTCTCTACTGCTGATCAAATTTTTTTTGCAAGATATTATGTCTTCATTTTCTTATTCTGTGGTCTCTATTTCTTGTATCTTCTGTACTGAGATAGATTTCTCATAATTAGAGAACCACTTGGAATCTTTTTTGATGTTGATTCTTCATCCTCATGTGCTTCGGCCTCTTTGAAAAATTCTTGTGGTTGCTTCGAGATTATTTTCTCTTTTTGCCCTTCGTGATTTACCTTGAAGTTACTTTGCAAGGAACGTGAAAACTCCATAAAACTTTTGAAAGTTCTATTTAATTTTTTTTATAGTTTCTTCCAAACTGGACTTCTTCTCTTGAGGCACAAGGTATTAAGGCTCGATAACATGAAGGTTGTCGCTCCAAACACGATCCATGAGCTTGACTCCTTCCGAGTGCTAGATGCGATCTTGACGCGCGAGCTCTTAAATCAACACGTGTTAGCTCCAAAACTTGACTTTGAATCCTTTGTTGAAGCTAAACACCTACTAAGATCTTGATCAATATCTAAACCTTATTAAATACAAGATCATTAGTAACTTAACTTCATAAGTCAGTCATCATCAAAACTAAGGTAAAGAACTTTTGGGCCAATATCTTGCTTCTCTTCCAGGGTGCTAATACCTTTACGATCTTCCTTTCTCAGAGAATTTCTAGAACCAGGCGAGAAAAAATCCTTAAACAGAAGACTCGAAGACTCAATCACTCCCATCGTCAACGGGACAAAGTGGTTGTACGCTGACTAAACTTCCACCGGCGTACTTTCTCAGAAATCTCAGAGGAGAGTTTTACTTGTAATTTTTTATTTTTCTTTGATCAATTACTTGTAATCTTTTCCTCAATTTTTTTGTAAGTTTTTCCACAATCAAATCAATGGAAAACAACCATGAGCTCAAGCAGAACAACCATCATCTTCTCTCCGTTAAGATGAGACCCTCTGACAGTCTCAAGGCGTACATTGTCGACTTTCAGAATCAGCTAGCAAAAATACACAACTGCAGTGAGGACGTCTCCACTCTCGCATTCATCAGCGGGCTACAAACTACTCACCCGATGCATAAACATTTGGTGATGCACAGTCACCTTTCGGAGTGATGTCCTGTACCGAGCCCAACGTACATCCAGCTAGAGGAAGCGAGGAAAAGCTCCTCCAACTCATCTTTCAACCACGGTGATGACAGAGCAAAACTAAAGCCACAACACGGAGACCCCTCCGTCTACAGCCAAGGTCGCGGGCAGGCCGCTTTCAAGAAGAGACCATTCCTGCACTCTTAGGAAATCCCACTTCGAGCCTACTGAGTGGATAACAGCTTCACCCTACTGAAGCTCCCAATCCAAGACGTCTTCGAAGCCATCAAGGGTCAATCCTAAGTGAAATATCTGAAAGCAAAGAAACACAACCCTGCTCGTCGTGGGAGAAGGACTACTGCTCCTTCTATGACAGCAAGGGGACTATTGCTCCTTCCATGACAGCAAGGGACACAGAACTTCTCAATGTCAGTTCCGTCGTTAGTACCTTGAAGATCTTGTCCAGCAGGGCTATTTTCAAGAGTACATCCTCACACTGGGAGTATCATCCGAGACAGAAAGACAACAGGAGACCCTGTCTCCAAATCGATCATAACACATAGTCACTCAATACATGGCGTTTGACTGACACCAATCCAAGAAATAAGAGCAGTGAAGTTTCTCTAGCGGATAAAAACTCATGTATCTCATTCACTTTTACGCATTTTATTAAAATCATGTAGTAAAAATACATTCCAATTCTTAATATCTTCCTCAAATCCTGCTCAGGATCTGCGAAAACTGCTCATCGGCTCCCACTTGACCAGCCTACGAGCTTTTTTCTTCGAAGTAATGACTATATATCTGAGAAGGATCCCCCACTCGAGATCCAACAACTTCAACGTCCGGCTCTCGGCTCTCTACGTCCTTTACAGGATCTGCCAATCCGCTCACTAGCCCCATGAGGCCAACTCACGAGCGCATCTTCCCAGAAACTTCTATCTGTGTGTTCCGAGGCGAAAATTTTCCACTCGAGAACGATAACACAAGTATTCATCTCCAAAATCACTCTGGCTCATCCATAATCAAGCCACTGCCAGTCTCAGCTTCGTGGCTGAAGGCTCCCTTGACCCGAAAACCCCTATCTATGTGTTCCGATGAGGGAAGCCCCATTCGAGAACGATTACATAAGCATCCGCCTCCAGGCGATCTCTCAGGCTCATCTCTGATTGGGCAACTGTCATCCAAAAGGCTTATCCCCCAATCAGGCACCTGCCACCCTTATGGCTCATCTCGGTGGGCAACTACCATCTGGAAGGTTTATCCCCACCGAGCAACTACCATGGCTCATTCCAATCGGGCAGCTATAGTCCAAAGAGTTCATCCCCAATTGGATTATGTCAATTTGTCTGTGTTCGAGGAGGGAAGCCCCCACTCAAGAATCATAGTACAAACACCTATTTATAGATTCCAAAGGCTCAACCTCAATTAGACAACTGCCCTCCGAAAGGCTCATACCTAATTAAGCAACTATCTGTCTAGCTCCGTAGCTGAGGGATCCCCTCACACTAAATCCTATGCTCATGCGTTCCAAGGAAGGGAAGCCCCCACTCAAGAATGAAAAAAAAGATCATCAGCCTCCAGGCTCCCTTCGGCTCTCCCAGTCCACTTAGGTAGCCATCCAAACAGTTCACCTCCGCGACTGTAAGCCATCACTTCACTCGGAGGTCAACGCCTAACAACTCATTCCATCTCCATGACTAAAGTTCTCACTTCAATCGAAGATCAACGCCTATACGCTCAGAGTTGGAGGCACCATACGGAGATGGTAACGCAAACACATCAGATTCTTACTGTACGGAAGTCAGGCCTCCAAAGGAGTATGATCATTCCACAATACAAATTACAAAACAAATGCAATTACATTTCATTATGTCATTACATCTGATGTGTGGAATACATGAAATTGCTTTACATCTCTGTGTTTACTTTTTGAAAAAGAAATACAAGAAATCTGAGAACCTGTCATACCACCATTTACAGACCCCCGATACGAGAACAACAAAACTTGTTCATTGGAGGAGATCTCTCTGGAGCGTTCTTCCTTCCTCCTCAGTGCCATGCCTCCTGAGCTGGCAGCTATTTGTCTTGACAGCAGCTCACATGCCTCCAAGGCAGCCAGTCCAGTACCGCTCTCCGCAGCGATCTCCAAGAAGCCCCCAGAAGCGAGGCAGCGATGTCCGACCAAACGAACTCCGACAAATCCCCCAGAAAGAGAAAGCAGCATTTCTCCACTTTGGTGCTATAAGGAAGAGGATCAGACTCTTGGGTGAGAGGAAACTCACCATCAACCCTACCGAAGTGCTCCACCTCTTCCTTCCTCATATGCCCTATATGGAGGGGGGAGCAAATCCTTTAGAACGATCCTTACCCCAGAAAAAAGGGCGACTAAGAGCTAGATCATCGGTTCCAATCGAAGTGCGTCGCCAAGCAACCACCCTCGGCGACAGAGCCCTGTCACAACGGCTGATATATTGTGACAGGCTCATTACAGCGACTGACATATTGCACCAATCAGACTTCCAAATAAATGGGATACGACCACCATTCACTCCACCATTCTTTTCTCCATCTGATGAAGAGGAGAAATGATACATGTCGACTCAACAAGACAATAGAGGAGGAATTCAAAACAGATTTCTCAGAGGGAGCCACTTCCTCCCGAAGGAATCCTACCTATTTATAGATGGAGGAGCCGAACTGTTTTCGATTCAAATTCTTGATCTCCGAAAATTCGGTTCATGTAATATCCCAAGGTGATAATACGGTATTTGTAATTTTTTATTTATTTGGTCTCACTTATTATCTTATATTAAATATACAAATTATTTTTAAGATGATAAATGATATTTTGGCTTTAAACATTATTACAATTATTTCTTATCAAAATTTTTAGTTACTTATTACTATTATTTCTTTTATTATTTTTATTATTAACTGATATTATTAGTGGTAGTTAATACTATTATTATTCTTTCATTATGATTATTATTTATTATTATTACTATTAGTGTTATTATTAGTGTTATTGATATTCATTGTGTTCTTTTGTTCCTAGATCCAAACCTATACCCATTACTCTATAGACTATACTCATTACCCATTAGACCTGAAACCCAATAGCCCAATCTATAATCCTATATATAATCTCATCCTAATATTTACCCTAACCCTAACCCTAATCCCACTCTATATCATCTCCTTCATCTTCTTCTTCTGAAAAACCTAGCCGATAACCCACACCCGAGCTCTCCTCCCATCTCCGACGTACAACCATGGCTCACTCTTTCTCCTCTGTTCTCCCCTCACGAACTCCTTGGTCAGCCGTGCATCACCGCGGCTACCCTCACATCACCCTCACCTCCTTGCCTCGTGCCCTACCGCTCTCCTTCCATAGCCACCACGCACCTGACCACCCAACAGCCCAACATGCCACATCCAATTACCTGCTAACCTCCATGTTAACTCTGTCGGCAGCCCCATTACCTTGGTCACGCCATTAACTCCTCCATGCCGACCTCTCTCCTATAGCCATAATCGTACCTCTATCAGGCAATACCACCGCATCAAGCACAACATCCCCATTTCTTTCCTCTTCTTCCTCCATAATGGCAGCACCAGCAACTCCTCCACCATCTCTCCCTTCACCCCGGCCTGCCCCAAGTCGTGAGCAGCAACTCCCCCGCCTCCCTCTCCTCTCCTCTCTCTCTCTCTCTAGTTATGTTAGGGGGTGTGTGTGTGTATTTAAATGCATGTGTTTATAATGTGTTGTTATAATTATGTGTATGCTTGTGGGTTTTAATGTGCATCCATAGGGTTTCCCTCTCTCTGGCGAGTGTGACGTAACGGTCCCAGATTTCATTATCTTAATCATTTACGAATCTTCAATTTAATTAAATAGTTATCTTTCTAATTATATAAAAGTTCAAAATTTCGACAGCATCCCCTCTGTATTTAGTCACTTACCCAAATACAACACATAACAATATGAGCGTACATGGCTTTCTCATTCAAATACATAATTTATCAAACTCCACAATCACCCGCGCAACATAATAATATTTCGGCTTGACATCGCCTACTTATCCATATATAACATTCCAAAATCGTAACATAATGAGCTCAAGAGTACACCTCTTAGCTTCTATAATTCAATATAGAAACTGACTATAACTCCAACTCAAAATAACCATGATCATCAAAATCTAACTTATCTCGATACAAATCCATTCCTCAATAAAATACATGCTACAAGTACATATACTGACTAATTCATGAATATTTACATCAAGAAACTCTTACAAGTAATAACACATAGCTACATCTTTATTTTTTTAATTATTAATGAAATTCTCAATACAACGCCTATGATTTAAAATTTGGGCCTCCGCCTCGCCATGACCTGAAAAACATGGTACTGGGAGGAGTGAGCTCGACAGCTCAGTGAGAGAGTCAGAAGAGTATTAAGGAAAAAAAACATAATTAATAAGGAGCAAATTTTTCTTCAACAACTACGACAAGTATGAATGGATAAAAAGGAACGATGGAAAAGCAATATATCATAATGAATAATTAACACCATGCCTAAATAGTATGTGTGAAGGTCTAACTTTTCTAGTAATTGATTCTCCTTAACTTTATTTAGTTTCTCTGTCGCGGATCACATGGTTTATGAGTTATAGTAGCGTACTCACTCAGTTATTTTTAATTTATGCATTAATTCATCTTATGTACTCGCGGCACGTATCATCCACGTGTTTCATATAACATATACGGAGCACATTAAACATACTTTCAATTTTTATATAGTTATCTATCCCAGTAATGCAATATTACATCACAGTTCTATAAAAGTTATTTATCTGTTCAAGTAATTTAACAATACAATCACATCACCTTTCTACATTTCCACAAAATATTTAATGGGTACATACCATACATGATTCGTATGCACATACAAATTACAAGTGAAGTGTAAGATTCACCGTCTTCTCCCTCCTAACGGCTCCCGCTCGGCCCCTTCCTCCGTGATATATAAATATCTATAAATATATCATAACACAATAACACCGTCCCCCTCCTACCGGCTCCCGCCCGGCCCCTTCCTCTGATATATAAATATATATAAATATATCATAACACAATAACTCCGTCTTCTCCCTCCTACCAGTTCCCACCCGGCCCCTTCCTCCGATATATAAATATATGAATGCAACAGACATATGTATATATACATACATATATTACCAAACCAGATAACAATTAATTCATCATAATACGAAGTATCAACCAATTGTTATAGTTGATTCTCAACTCATCAATTCTATTCTGAAGCGAAACTTATGATTCACTATATATGTAGATAAAATGTATATAGCTTACAAGTTAACATTAGTAATCTATCACCTAATTTATATAGGTCGAGTTCTCATTCACATAATCAGTATCCCACCTTCTAGCACATGCAACACACAATGCCCATACGATGTATGTAAATACACGCATGTACCAATCGCCATATCCAACAAGGAGCTATATCAAACTATAAATCATTTTAAACAATGAGCCATTAGTACTCAATTATTTTTCATCCACTCCTCTGTTTATCAATATAGTTTCTAAAGACTTTCCTGTGATACTCTGTACATGTATACCAATATTAATATACGGCTTATATTTACAATAGTATGCTGCCCAAGTTTCTCGTTCTGTTCATTAGCATCTTGAGTCTCTTAACATTTTGTATTCATCCATTAACTAATTAAACATAATCAATATTAGTTGTTCATAAATAGAGGATAATAAAATTTCTAATGGCACAATCTTAACATATTATTGAATATATCAGTCAGCAACAACTTTATGACTTTTGTTTCTCAGTTTATCGTTTTAATTTCCCACATGACCTTTCTAAATTCATCATAGGACCAATTTGAAGGCTTATGCTATTTATGTCAACTTTTTAGCTTGCATGCAGTGTTTTAATTAAGATTTCTTAGAGATACTGATGAAGATACTCTCTAATATCATTATATATTTCTCAATGATAATATAAATAAGATCGTAAAACAAAAACGTAATGAAACTAAAAAGGGTTTGGATAACATAAAAGAATCATTCCAAGTTGCCAGCAGTGATGACAATGAAGTTGTAAACATTGAGATTCATCTAAATGTTCCCCTACCAGGTTGCAGAACTCCAATTTAATTTCTCACAAGTACAAGGAGAGGAAAGATACTACAAAGACAAATTCTTAGTTTGTGTGTTTCGTATAGAATTAGGATAAAAGCGGGCATGATATATTTATCTAATGACCTGAATTTCAAATATTGCATGGTAGACGATATATACTGAATTTCTCAAAGGAGAATTATTGCTAACAAGTGCAAGATGGCATTAATTTGGACCACACATGGTTATTTTACAATTTGTAGTTGATACCTATATGGGTTTGACAATCAAACTTCAGTTTAAGTAATTTCACTAAAGGATAAAGTGATTGAGGTCATGATCAAGAACGTCATAGTCGGCGTTCACGAGCTTCAGGGATCGAAACTCGTGCCTCAACCCTCAGACTTGTTGATGCTCGTGCCCGCCCTCGGCATGCCGATCTGATCTCTCGACCGCCTTGCTCGTGCAAAACGCGTGCTTTGCCAACCATTATTACTACATAACATAATCTTTTCAAACCATAATAAGTAGTCCATTTTATTAACTGCGAGGAATTCAATGTTGCACTGACACGCCAGATAGGCTCCCGTGTCCGTGCCATACCAGGGATCTTATGCCTCTTTAGAAGTTGATGAAGTCAGGCCTAAATATATCCAATGTTGAGAAGGAGGCGCCCGACCATAAAGTTATTAAATTTATTTAATAATATTTGGATGTTTATATTTTTTTCATCATGTTTCCACTCAAATTTAGTTTGTTCTCTATAGAAAGATATTTGTCTTGTCTCTTACACTTTCTTCTATTTTCATTGTTATACTTATGCTCATACTTACTATTCTTATTCTTACTATTATATTGCTTTGTGTTACTTAATTGTTGTTGATTGATACATTTTTTATTAACTAGTAAAATTCCCGTCTCCTTAGTATCATTTTACATGCTCTCTTATCTGAATTTTTTTTTAAATTGTTTTTTTAATATAAATTTTAATACAACTTTCTAAAAATACAATATGTAATGGTTGTAATATTTAACAACTTGCATGTACATATCTCATTAATTACTGTTAAATATTTTGTTGTTTTCTCAACATGTATTTCACATGCTCTTACTGCTAGTAGAAAATAAATATACATTTTTCACAATTCTTCTTTTCACATCCTAATAACTAAAGTCAATTGATTGACTTAAAACTTGCAGATCTTATATAAACTTTTACTTGTTGTAACCGTCTAGATTTTACTCAGTGAATTGATGATCCACTCTAGCTTGTGACTAGAATCATTTCTATTAACATATAACTAGAGGAACTCGATGAACTGAAATAATAATGAAGGCATAAGTGCATATGTTATTAAATTTACTAAGAAAACGAAGGAGTCAGAGATCCCTCTTTGATTAATGAGGTTTCACACTCCTAAAGCTTCGATCACAAGTATGTGAAAGGCTCTATTGTGAGAACTTTCGTAAGGAAAAGAAACGAAACAATTATCATGAATTCATGAAGTGATATGTATCATTTCTCCGAACAGAAACTAGTCCTATCTATAAAAAATAAAACCTACATGCAGCTAAATCCCCGAATTGTTTATTTGCATTTATTTACAGCTAGCTATTGATCTGAACAGACCTATTATGAACAATTATTCTCTGAAATCCATCACTATTAAGTCTTCAGAGTAGCACTAAAAGAAAGCATTGAACCCAAAGCTTACCCTAGCAGTATTACTTCTTTCAAAATTCTTTCAGTATTTGATTAACTCTTGATGAATGGTATTGAAATTGATCATGCCAACTCAGGGAAACATGTGGGCAATTAATATTATTATTTTTATTTATTTATTTATTTATTTTCTTCAAGCTTAAATTGATGATATAAGGTATCATGGGCTTTCAGTAGATTTCAAGGGGATGTAGTTCTCATGCCAATTGGAAGAAACTCATAATTCGATAAAATAGAAAATATAAAACTTAAGAGCACAAGGGATCGGATCAATCAAATGTACAGAACTTTAATTAGTTAATAGAACCCTACAATCAACATGGACAAGGAAATCAATTGGAAGAGAACTCACTTGATTAATTTAAAAAAATTTCAATAGAAACCAAATTGGAATAAATGGATCAAGGAGACCCACTCACACAACCAAGAACAATTGTCATCAATTAATCCCAAAGAAGATATAGTTGATTGATCAAATTGAGAAACTAAATCTGAAAATCAGAATTTACTCCCTCACCTATGTTTCTCTAGTCGTTGACCGCTACCCTGCTGTCGTGTGCCATCGCCGACACCTCCATGCCGCCCCCTAGCCGCAGAGCTAGCTGCAACAGCAGCAGCTGCTGCCGCTGGTTGTAGCCACGGGCTGCAGCGGCGCGCACGCCAGCCGGCCGCCTTCCCTTGCCAGAGCCTCAGCCAGATCCAAGAAAGGGGGAAGAAGAGTAGGGAGAGAGATGGAGAGGAAATTAGGTGTGGAAGAGAGAGTAAGGGAAAGAAATTGAGAAAATAATTGAGAATGAGGGAGATCAATTTCAGGGATTGCTGCTGATCACCACATGGGAGAGGGAGAGGGCTTCAGAATTTGGGGGGAAATAAGGAGAGAGAAGAGTGGGGTGTAATGAATTTACTTCCCTTCATTTTTTTTTCCTATATACACATATATAAATAGGTGAAAATTACCCATATATGCCACTTGGCCTCTCTCTCATCCTCAAGTTGCCCAAGCTCTTGCCACCTCACTTGCCCACTAGCTAGCTTAGGATTTAAATCTTTGTGTATTTGTGGGGTAATGTACATCATAGAAATACAACTACATGATGATGTGTATATATATATATATATATATAGGTATACATTCATATACAGGTATATATATATACACCAATTATTTTATACACAAAATTAATACTCATCAAATTTATTCCACTTCCAAATTTTTCTTAAAATTTTTGAAATCCACTTCACACTAATTAATAAATAATCATCTCTAATTATTCTGTTTAATACCTCAAATCTCAAAATTAAGATATTAAATCAGAATTTAATAATCCGAATGTTACACGCGAGCACCTCAGAACCACTCTGCGGTATCCCGATCTCCTCCGCAAGCACTCCCGCGAGCCTCCGCCATCGCCCGCTTTCTCCGTCGGCCCGCCATCTCCTCCGGCGAGACCGTGAACACGCATTGTCGTAAGTGAGTCTTCATCCTGTTTATCTCTCTTTCATTTATAATATATGTATATGTATATGTATATAATATGTATGTGTGTTTTTAACTAATGTGCATGCGTGTGTGTGATGGGTATATATATATATGTATGTTTACCGTATGTATAAGTGTATCTTAATTAATGTGCATATATTATTGTATGCGTGAGTGTTGTTAGTGTAAATATATGTTTTTATTTAAGTGTGTATATATTTATATTTGCGGGTGTGTGTTATGTATATATTAGTGTGTTTGTGTCCAAGTGTGGCGTGAGTTCATGTACAAGAGTGTATGTATGAGTTGTGTATATGTATTTATATTTATGAATGCATGTGTGGATATGTGTATATATATAATATGTATTTATATGTATACTTGTATATATATGTATGTGGGTGTACACGTGTGGGTATGCAACGTGTGGTGCGCGTGTATGGATACATGGGTGAGTGTGTCATGTGTTTGTGTTAATTCCCCTCCCTCTCTGTGTATTTGGTTGTGTGGTACAGCGTTTCGGACCCGTTCGTGAGATCCGATATCAGTTACGGGAGTTTCGAATTTGTGCTCGTTATGGACTGATACACTGACGATTCGAAGACCGATCCATGGAATGATCCGGAGATTCGTACAGGTTCATGCACTGAAGATCAGATGGTGATCTGGATCCAAAATCGCGTCATTTCATGTGAGTGTTTGCTCTTGTACTATTTTTCTTATTTACCGTTGTCACTGAATCTTGGTGTTTTATTCGTATTATTTCATGTGATCGTCAGATATACTTTGATAGTATAATTGCATGTATCATCTCATGAGACATCGGTGAGTGCTCACCTTATTTATTTAGTTGATATGAGCGTTTATCAGCATCATTACATGTGTAGAGGATTATCACTTTTGATTCTAGATTAGTTATGGAATACCTTAGACTGTGACTTAGATTGATCTTGAGATTGGCCTGGTTCATGTAAAAATGGTATATTTATTTTAGATATTATCGGACATTTATTTGATGATGTTTCAAACGAGAATTTATTTAGACAATTAGGATGGATTAAATAAGATGTTACCTTATTTTGAAGATTGATTTCTCTTAATACTTAGATTTATATATATGGACCTTGTATTTTGATATTGAGATATTAGACTTATACCATTTCGTGTGTAGATATTACCTATTCAGATTCGGATCTATTTATGATGTACGTTAGTCTGTCTATGAAATTGATCTTGAGATGATTGGTTCGTGACTGTGATTAGATGTATATTTTATGTGAATTATCTATCAAACCTGCATTTGGGATATATAAGATAGGGATTCATTTTGTGTTTTGAGAGTGGATTGTATATGATGTTGCTTTATTTAAGAGACTGATTTTCTTGGTGTATGGATCTTTACATGGACTTATTCAGAGTTGGAGTTGAGCTGGGATTTACATTCTTGCATAGGATCTTGATCAAAGATTTGATGAGAATGATTTAGTCGGATTTATCGTTGTGAGTGTTTCCTATTTTACCCCTGATTATAATATTTGAATATTGATGATGTTGTTGATGATTTAGTATCAGGCGTAGAGGTATTCTAGATTCAATATTGCTTGAGGATGTCTCATTCTTTATTTATGATTTCGGCATTTGTTGGCTTAGTTGATCGAGGATATATATATTTAGTGCTTCATGATTGGTGCTTGACTACTTCAGTTGTTAGAAATAGAAGTGATTTCATTGATATCGGTGACCATTTTATATGTTCGGAGTTTATGGCAGTTATTGAGCGACCTGACTTATTGGTGACTTAGAGGGTGGATACGACGATAACTTTGAGGATCTGAGTTGATTATATACTTTGCCTGGATTATTCTATTCATTCTTGTATGTCATTGCTCATCCTAAATATCACAATTTACCTGAAAAACTTGATTGATAGTACTTGACATCTACCTGATACTATATTGTCCATGTTACAATAGTTGCTGAAAAAATATTATTACACGGTAACAACACCCTCCTGTTACTTGTTACATATCTTGTTATACTAGTATCTTGATCACACCTGTTGAAGTTACTTTGTCATCATCGAGTTATCCCAGTAACCAAGGAACATGTGAATTAAATAATCTTGATAAACTAATAACATGTGTTAACAACTTACGCTGGGATTGAAAAAATTGATGGAGATAGCGTCTCTATTTTGGATGGACCTAAGATATAGGTTGCGCAGCCGAAAGAGGGTTCCACAGCAGGGTTCTCGTGAGGTGACTGACACCCTAGTCTTGTTCTTGTTCCTGTTATACATGTTATACATGTTACCTGACTACCTTGCGGTAAGGCCTGGTTCAGCACCAGGAGTCTGGGTCGTGGTCCCGAGTATGCACGAGACCCACTTAAAATACAGACAATGTCTCCAATCGATCAGTTTCAATAACTTAGGACCCTAATTGACCCGTGTAATAGACGTAGTATGGGATGCGTCTATTACATGTGGTAATTGGTGTTCGCTGATATAATAAATAATAATGACCTGTCTATAGTATACTATGACCTGATTGTACACTGAACTCCAGTACTGACTAACTCTACTTACCTAATATATAGGTTGTGATAGACACCTGACACCTGATTGTATACCTGACTTGGCACATACTCCACTGTGTGCTACTCACATTACTTTCTATTTACTTTATTCATGTCATTTCTTATTCTAGTATATATTTTCTTCATCTGCCCATACATGTATATGCACGTGCACCTTCTCCTTTATTCTTACACATTCACTAGGAGTTCTGACTCCCTGAATTTGCATATTCAGATTTGTGGTTATTCATTTGTTGATCAGTATTTGGAGAGGATCACAGGCATCTCGAATAGCATTGAGTTCTCTCTATTTGATTACCGGTATTCTTACTTTCTTTTATTCCTGTCGTTTCCTTTGATTCCCGATATATAGGACTCATTGTTTATTCTATTTCTTTCTTTATCTGTTATCGTGTGTGGCTATTCATATGTTATACTGCAGTGTTATCATGTCATTATAGTGATAATATAGATTGTTCAGGTTAATCCAGACTTAGCGTGTATACGTGGGGTATTCTCCTGCGTATATTGTTTTCCATTATGTTTGCAAAGGGGGAAAACTTACAAAAAAAAGGGTTGAGGAGCTAAATTACAAGTATTCTTAAAAAGATTACAAGTAGATCTCCTCAGAGATTCTGGAGAAGTGTGCCAATAGGAGTCTGGTCAGCGCGCGACCACTTTGTCTCTTTGACGATGCGAGCGATGAGATTCCCTTCTCGCCTGGTTCGGGGAATCAGAGAACAGAAGGTTGGTAGAACCCTTCTTGCTGCTTCTCAAAATCGCCTTCAATAAGGAATTCCTTCTCGCCTGGTTCCGGAGATTCCTTGAGAAGAAGGACGATGTTAGGGTATCAACACCCTGGATAGAGAAAGCAATTCTCTAAAAGGTCTCTGAATTCGAGAGCGCACGGTGCTTTGTGAAGAAGCCTCTGCTTGTGGAGTCTTCTCTCTATGTCTCTCTGTCTCTATTGATCTCTTTTGATCTCTCTCGATTGATCGATCCCCTCTCCTTGTACCCCTGGCGGGCTATTTATAGGGAGAGCAAGGGTATAATCGTTCCTTGAAGATATGGAAACAGATTGAATCAAATCTGTTTAAATCTGGAAATTAGCCTTGCTGCGAGGCTAGGATAGCTTCTGCGGAGCTAGAATTGGCAGGTCGGTTGATCCTCTTAATCTGTTTTGATCCTTTCCATATCGTTGGAGGATTTCCCCTGATCTTCTTACTCGTTTTTAGAAGAGTCAAGAGATTGCGGCAATCAACTGCCAAATTTGATCTCTGATTTGATCTTAATTGGATTTGATCTGATTGGATCCGATCTCATCCGGAGATTTGATTGGTCAAAGGTTCACCGTGGCAGATCAATAATGGCGCTGCCCGCATTGAGCTCGTGGCGGAGCTAGAGGCAATTCTTGGCGAAGTCTGAAAAAGAGGCTTTTCGGCGAGGCTGTCAGTTGGCTTCTTGGCGAGGTTTTAGATGGCTTCTTGGCGAAGTCGAGTGATATTAGCCTCTCAAACGAGGCTATCCCTCTGGGCTCATGATATGCTAAGTGCTAGCATCTTTAGACCTGCTGAGGTCTGTTTAGAAACAATCCGGGTTCACTGTCTGCTTGCTGGATCAGCGGAGTCCAAGTTGCTTCCTTGTCCCTTGGAGATGGGTGAAAACTGGTCTTCAGCTCGTCTATCACTTGTCTTTTATAAATGTCAACAAGTTTAGACATTGTTCGGACCAACAAGAATCTTGTCTTTTTTAAGTGTCAACAAGACCCCCTTCAAAGTTTTCGAAAGTCTGTAATGGCTCAGACTACGAAACACTTTGAACTGCTTTGATTGGTGGTGGTGTGGAGTATGAACGTCGCCATGATGGTTGAGTTTAGCTTCGCTTTGAATCCTGCTTTGGGATGTAGATTCGCCGAGGAATCATGTAGACTCGCGTCTGGGTAGCTTCGCAGCTAGATAAGTTCGCTCTGGAACATCTGTCGCTTTCCCGATGCCAACTGCCGTGGCCGGTTACGAGGAGGATTACTCCTTTCTTCGTGCTGATTGAGGGAGATATTCTCCGATTTGCATGTTTCCAAGGGAGGATATTCCCTTTTTCAAGGCGCTATAAATGCCTTTTATGAGGGAGACGTTTCTCCCTTCGCACGGTTCCAAGGGAAACCATCCCTGTTCTCAAGGCGCAGTAAATGCCTTAAATGCGCTCGTGCTTCCACGCTTGAGGCGGCAGCGCTCAGGCCATGGGGCCTATAAATAGGACACTTGAGGTCCTCTGAAGAGAAGTGCTTTGCCTCTCTTTTCTTCTCTTGGTTTGAAAGAGATACTCAGATCTTTGAACTAGTGAGAATGCCCACTCTGGTCATTATCCGGCCAAGGACCGGTAAGTCTTGATCGTTCAACGACTTCACCGATTTTAGGGAATTCGTTTCCCTTGATTCATCTTCAGCGGCTGCTTCAGGGATTAGCTTCCCTTGTTCTCTATTTAACTGATCTGCAGAGAAGGATTTTAGCATAGCTTCCCAGAAAGATCACTGTATATTAAATCCGCTGCCCAGGCAGAAATTAGGACTGGGTCTCTTCAATAGTTGAGCCAGTCTTGCCATATAGGCGGAGCTAAGACTGCATCCCACGGGGTCAGTCTGGCTAGCCACATAGGTGAGGCTTGGACTTGGCGTTTGTCGAGCCAGCCCAGCAGTGCTGTGCAGGCGAGGCTTATCCTCTGCTGAAATTGGATTGCTTTGACCCAAAAGATTCTGATTTGCAGTTTTTTCTGTGCTTAACTGCTAATCTGTTCTGATTTTGCATTGCAGTGGGCTATGCTTGCCAATCTTGTGACTTGATGGAAGGAACCATAAATTGCCTTATGCTTCTCCGGTTGAAGCTTTACTTTTAAGCAGGAGGAACAATTCGGGGCAGCGGGTGCGTGTCCCAGAGGCTATTGGCAGCCTCTTGTACGAGATGATTCGTTCTGAGGTGAGGCCGGTAGCCGCTTTGTCGGAGATGATCCGTTTCGGGGTAGTGGGCGTCACCTGTGAGATCACTGGCATCATTGCCAACTTTCAACTTTGGTGACTTTTAAGGGCGATCCACTTCGGGAAAGCGGGCCTCACACCCGTTAGATCACTGATATCACTGCCGATTCCCATTATACGTGATCTATCGTGTTGGCGGCGATAGGTTTCTATTGCCAGGCTTCAACAAAATGACCTGGCAAGATCTGCCATTTTTGTGGAGAATAATGACCGTGTCCTTACGGCACCACTGATTACAGCCCTGTGCAGGAGGAAGGCCTCCTTTGTCCAGTCGGTTTGACTTAGAAGCGGGTAAAACCACTTGTATGCTTTTTACGCAAATGACCCTGTCGAGCAACTGGGTGTGTCGTATGAAACACAACTTCGATGTAATATCAATGTACCCTTCCTTTTAAATCAATGAAAGTTCATCTTCTAATCATCTGATCTTTGCTTGCTTTCTTTGAGGGTTTGGCCATAGCGGGGCTAAACTGTATGCGGAGTTAAGGACATAGTCCTTTCTTTGGGTAATCTTCGCGAGGCTGGCATGTCAGCGCCTTTTTAGAGGGCTAAGGTAAGCCTTTCGGAGAAGTCTTTGAAGGATTGTGCGAAGTCCGCACTTCAAGCCAGGGCGAAGTTAACCCTTAGCAGAATCGAAGCAGCGCTTCTCGGGAAGGCGCTTTGGGCGGCGTTTCGAATTAATTCGAAACGGCGGCATACGCCCTTTTCGAGGCCTCGTTTCAGGCGCTGATTGGCCTATAAAAGCCCGATCGGGCCGAGCAGGAAAAGATCTCCTTTTTTCAGAGAGATTTCTTGACTTTCCCTCTTCCTCTTCTTTCTTCATTCAGAGAACCTTGAGAACTCTTGCAGCTCTGCAATGGCGCCCAAAAGACGAGCGGGAAAAGAAGTGGCGACTTCTGCAGCGGAGGGCCCTCCTCCTCCGGTCATCGAGCGACCAGTCACCGGTAAGGGACTTTCTTATCTGATTAGAGACCGTGGTCTCTCTCCTTTGGAGCCGACATTTGGCTATTAGGACGATCGAATATGATCTGTCCTCATTAGGGAACTCGTTTCCCTGAACTTTCCTATTCTCCTTGCACAAGGGAATTAAGAACCGAACAGTTCTTCCTTAGGCTTCTGTACGAAGCCATTACTCGGGCAGTTTCCATCCTGTTGAGGAACAGGATATAGGTCTGTTCCTTCAGTCATGGCCACGAAGGGTGACTTTTGACCATGATGCCCTCTTGGTGACGTTAGCCCTTAGGGCTATACCACTTCCTGCTTAAGCGAAGTTGGTACTTTGGACGCTTTCTGCAAAAATGCAATTATATTCGCGAAGCTGTCGCCTCGCTGGCCTTGCTTGCTGAGCGAGGCTATGCCTTAGTGAATTTCTATGTCTTCGTATTCACTTGAATGTCGAACTAATCATAGTTCGTTTCTGTCTTTGCAGTGCATTACGCTCCCGATCTCTTGAGTAGTCTGTTTGGGCTGACCAGTGGAGCAGATGGTAACCTCAGCCTACAATTTCATGGACAGGCTTCTTTGTTCAGTGAGCGGAGCTCCCTCGTCCGGGATACACTCATCCAAGGCGGTCATCCGCAGACCACGCGGAGTATCTTGACCACGGCTCTTCTTGAGGATGTAGACCGTCGGACATACAGAAAGCCCGACTTTATGTTCGGGGATGCCGTGTCCGATCCCGATCGCCAGTTGCAGGCAGGCGAAGGACAATGGATCTTTCAACTGGATGGCAAGAAGTTTTACCTTCCGTCGACTAAGCGGCACTTTCCTTTATCTTCTTTCGTGAATGTGACTCAGGCTCGGAAGATGGCGTGGGCATAAGCCGAAGCGTCGAATCCGTTCATGTTGGGAGATTGACCTTTTAGTCCGGCTATTCGAGGGCGGGCCCTCCCCTCAGCATAATGGGGCTATACCCTGAGAAGGTATCACGGGAACTTCCAGTGGGAGAGAACCCGGCTGTGGCGCAGACCTTTGGCACTCAATTCTGCGCAGTTGACGGGAACTATCCTGCAACTGACTTCAGGGCTCCCGGTTGGGTTCATCCTCCTAAGACATGGTGGGCGGAGTTGACCAACTACATCCTCGCTCACTTCGAGGAGGACTTAGAGGAGCTGAACCTCTATGAGGCCGTCAGGGCGACCTGCTACGGCATTGAAATGAAGGTGGCGTGCTTCTACGCCATCCTTGAGTTGTACTGCCCGGCTTCGGGGACCTTCTTCACCCCAGTTGGCGAGTTGGGCATGGCTTTGCATGAGATGTGGGAAATCTCTGCTTTGCCTTTCGGGTCTCTTCCATACGAAGAGTACTTTCCCTGTGAGGCGGAGTTGGCTATTCTGGAGAAACAGGAGCCTGCGCTGCTCGAGACTTATCGGGAGTTGATGTGCCACTTGCATATTTGCTCCAGCATCCACGGTGGTGGCAAGGGTAGCTCGAAGAGCTTAAAGAGCTGGGGAAGTTACCTGTTCCCAGACATGAAGAATGCTCCTGAAGCAGCTCATCGCGGAGTTGCTGATGGCGATATTGTTGAAAGGATGGAGATGTGTCTTCAAAGGGATATCGTCGTAACAGAAGACGCTGGTCCCTATGAGAAGGGTGATACCCTTCGGAGCTTTCACCATCAGGCCCGTCGGCCTATGTCTCGAAAGGCGCTGCTGGCCGGTTTCTTAACCGTCTGGTTAAAGAAGTGTGTTGTGCCTTCTTCCTCGGGTGACATCGTCCACCCGAATGTTCTGCTACCCGCCGTTCGCTTGGCCCATGGCCACCGTCTGGGTCTTCTCCCGGCCATGGTGTGCTGTATTCAAAGAGGCCTTCGCGCATTAACGGAGGCTTTCTGCAGGCCGCCGGCGACAAGACGTGGGAAGAGTGCTATCCTTCCTTGCGATGGACCCAATCCTAGGGTGGGTCTGCCGTACACCTACTTGATGGCGTGGTTCGCCCTTCACTGCCCTACTTTGATTGGAGCTGGGGAAGACCCTCCGCAGGGTGTTCGAACGGCGCTTCTCCACCGATTCGAAGGTTGTTCTTGGATGAAAACCTACGTGGCCGAGGCCCGTAAGTTAGTGCGTCGTCATGACGCTTATAGCCTGTTCCGCTGTTTTCCTCGCATTCGGGGTGCAGGATACAACGAGGAATTCCGAGATGCGGAGTCAGGGCGGTCTCCCATGAGTCGGGGCGTTTTCGAGTGGCTGGTCAGCATCCGGCCCTCGCACTTGCTGTACAGGAGTGGGGATACCTGCTACCTGGAACCCTACGTCCCGAGTCGATTTGCCCGCCAATTCAGGTACGACCAGCTGTATGTGGGCAACCCCAATTCGGACCTGGCTTTCATAGGGAGTCTTATTGATGGGGCCCGTGCATGGCGATTCTTCACTGCGGATGGCACTGGGGCGTGGTTACGCACGCCGCTGCAGGATCCCGGCCTCTCGACGACCCTGTGCTTTTGCCAGTGGTACGCGGCTTCCAACTCCACACCTCCTGGATTTAATGCCAATAGTACGGGTGTGAAGTTAATCTCTCAGCGACTGAGGCGGAAAGCCTCTGATAAGAGAGAAGGCAAACGGGTTCGTGTCCCCGGCTTGGAGGAGTTCATCGCTGTGGATGACAGCGAGGCTTCTGATGCGGGGAGCCCTCGCTTCGAGATGGGGGCTGGAGCTGATACTCCTGCGGCTGGCTCTGGTCTAGTGGGGACGTCTTCCCCACGACGTGCGGGAGGAGTGGAAGAAGAGGATTCTGACGTCCACTTCAAGAGAAAGCGGGCAGGTAGCGGATCTCGTAGGAAGTCATTGGCGAAGAAGCCCCGTCGTCAAGCTCCTACGATTGTCGTAGAGGGTTATCCCTCTACAGCGATTCCTCCTGCTGCCCCATTAGCAGCTGAACCGTCGGTTGCTGAACCGACTAGTGGTGAATTCGCTTCAGGTCTGGGTAAGGTTAACCTTGTTCATATAATACGCCTTTTTGTGCGTTCCCATTGGCTTATTATCAATCCTTTTTTGATTGTAGGAGCTGAGGCAGCTGGAGAACAAGGGGAACATTATGATCCCCTATTCACTTATGGGGCTGCAACCGGTTCCCCTGCTCACTCGGAAGAGTCTGGGAGTGGCGCGGCTGATGTTGGTCCTTCAGGCGTTGGGACTTCTAAAGGAAGTCCTGAGGCATCGAGCTCTATCGGGTGGTCCGCAGGATACTCGGCAAGTGAAAACGAGCCGGCTATTCGTGTTGATTCTGCCAAAAATTTTCCGATGGAGCCTCTGGAGACTGGTGCAGCCGACGAGATGTTCGAGGTAACATCATCCTTTGGTATTGTCGTACCCTCTTGGCTTCTTCTGTATATAGTGTCCCGACTAACCACAGTCTTGTTACAGGTGTTCGGCCTCAAGATGCATCAGCTTCAAAGAAGCCGGTAGATCTCCCCGAAGGATCGAGGGGTGACATGAGCACTTCGGCCACGGTGGATGCTACTGTGTTGGACGCGCTGTATGGCAACCTTCCTTCTTATCAGTCTAAATCAGCTGAAAGACCAGAGGTTGAAGGGACGACAGTTCCGGAGGTATCCTCACTTCCAATCACATCAACAAGTGAGGTGCGGACTGTTTTGCCGAGTGCGGCACTGAGGGTGATTGCAAGCCCTACTTCTCCAACCCTGGTGGTTGAGCCTGCTGCCCAGGAGGTGGTTACTAGTCCTACCTCCGCGGTGGCTGGCGTGCTGGTTTCGATGAGGACTTCGCCAAGATCGCCTTCGGCTAGTCCTGCTGCTATCAGTGTTCCCGCTGCTTCTTCTGTGACGGCGTCGACCAGGCTGGTGGACTATTCCGAGGTTGCCTCCCTGCCAGAAATGGCTGAGGCCGAGAATGATTACATAGGTGACCTGGTCGATAGCTTTTATAGAAGCTTGGAGCGAACTATCGACCTAGTTTTAAAGGGCTCGCCTGTACCATTCTCAAAGCTGAAGGTGGTCCTCTCCCGTGATATTGAGAGTATTCGGGACTTCGAGGGGTACCAACAGGCTACTGTTTTAGAACTCCTGGTGGATGACCTTGAGAAGGCTGTAGAGGAGTGGCGCCATTTCTATTGCTCAGACCCGGCGTCCTTAGCTGACGAGTAGTTCGCTTGTCTTGTTGCCCGAAAGCACGAGGCTTGGCTTGCTGCTGAAGAGGCTGCTAAGGCCGTCTCTTCTGATTTGAAATCCTTGAAAACAAGGCAAGCGGAGGTTGGAAGTGCAATTGACGCCTCCACTAGTGCTCTTCTTGGTGCTGAGGATAAGATTGCGAAGGCTGAGGAGATGATCAGGAAAGCAAATCTCCTCTTATCCAAGGCCATACCGGTGCGTCTTGAGGAAACTGCGCGGCTTGAAGAGCTCAGGGCTCAGAGTGAGGAGTTTGCGCGGCAGGAGTTGTCACAGAGGGCAACTTTGGCGGAAGTTGAAGCTCGTCTGGCCCAGGCGGTGGACTTTGATGAGGCTGAGCTGAGGTCACAGGCGCTTGCCCAGGCTGCTGATGACAGGAAGACGAGGCTAAACGCCCTCGGAGAGCGGCTCAGGTCGTACAGTGTACGCTTGTAGGTCATTGTATACGTGCCTCCATGTGTCCCCATCTTTTCGAATTAATGGAAATTCTTTCTTTGTTTTGGCTTCTGTCGGATTTCCAATCTTGTTCTTGCTTGAGGACGTAATCTTTGGGACGTGTCTATCCGTCGGTTCAGAGGTCGCAATGACATAACCGATTAAGACGTCAGCGATCCCGTGGTTAGCCCTTTGCGGGGCTGAAGGGAGATACTTGCCTTTTGTAAATGTCAGCAAGCATTGGTGAGTCCTGTCTTTTGTAAGTGTCAACAGGCTCAAAGTTGAGACTTAGCTGTCTGCTGGTTCAGAGGTCGCAATGACATGACCGGTTGAGACGCTACTAAACTCCAAAAATTGGTGATACTCGTCTTTTGTAAATGTCAACGAGTATCGAGACCTGTCTTTTGTAAATGTCAACAGGGCTCGGAATTGAGACTTAGCTGTCTGCTGGTTTAGAGGTCGTAATGACATAACCGGATGAGACGCCACCAAGCTCAAGGTTGGTGATACTTATCTTTTATAAATGTCAATAAGTATCGAGTTTGTAGTAGAATTTGGGAGAAGTCTCGTCTTCACGGGAAGAAACGAGGGAATCACTGTCATAGGTTTAATGTTAACGTAACAGCGAAATGTATATGTGGTCTTACCATCCTATGGATGAGAATTGGTAAGTGACTTTGGAGGTCTCATTCTCTCGGAGAGAGATGAGGGAACTGCTGTCATAGGTTTAATGTTAACATAACAGCGGAATATATGTGGCCTTACCATCCTATGGATGAGAATTGGTAAGTGATTCTGGAGAGGGAATCAAATGGGAACTGGTCCCTTAGGATTTTTAGCAAATCCCCAGCTGTCAACGGGTTTGATATGCCTTTACCAACTACCGTTTGAGTTGGGCTAGCCATGCTATTCCCCTCAGCATGATGAGTTGTCGAGGACTTATGTTGGGCTTATAGGCCAACATTTTCCTCTATCCTTAATCGTTAAAGGATATTGGATTATTAGGTTAATGTCTGCATAACCTTGATTCCCCTTTAGGATAACCGGTGCGCGGCCAGTTTCCTATTGGTTTTCGGCTGTATGACCTCACTTGGAGGAAGAGAAAGGCTCTCTTTGTGTGTGCTCCAGACACGGAGATCTTGATCAGAGGTGTAGAGTTAACTTGATCAAGAAAAGGATCCGTGATTAAGGATAATATTTCTTTAAGAACTTGCCATTGATCGGCATCATGAGTAGGTCGCCCTCTGCAGTCGCGAGGCGGTATGCTCCGTTTGAATAGACTGTTTCTATTACAAACGGTCCTTCCCATTTAGGCTGAAATTTGCCTTTGGTCTTGTGCGTCATAATCATCAGTCGTCTGACGGCTAAGACCAGGTCTCCTTTTTGGAAGACTCTCTGTTTGACCTTCTTATTGAAGGCTTTTGAGATTCGAGCTTGATATAGCTCGATATGCTGCTGAGCTTGTAGTCGCTTCTCGTCCAAAGCTTCGAGCTCTTGAAGGCGTAGGCGATCATTGTCCTCTGATGTGATTTTAGTAATCAGAGCTACGCGCAACGATGGCATCTGGATTTCCAATGGGAGGACTGCTTCGCACCCATATACCAGGGAAAAGGCGTATTGCCTGTCGGTGTCCGCACCGTGGTTCGGTAGGCCCAAAGGCATTCACCGAGCTTTTCGTCCCAATCTCGCTTATTCGAGGAGACGAATTTCTTGAGCAACTTGATGATTGTTTTGTTGAATGCTTCCGCCAAGCCATTGGCAGCAGGATTATAGGCAGTTGAAGCCACATTCTGAATTCGGTATTTATCGCAGAACCGATAGAATACTTGGCTTATGAATTGGGGACCGTTGTCGTGGATGATCCGCCTAGGGACACCAAATCGATGGATGACGTGGTGCTTGATAAAGTGAACCACATTGGAGGTTTTGACTTCAACCAGTGGTATAGCCTCCGCCCATTTTGAAAAGTAGTCGGTTATTGCTAGGATAAACCGGTGTCCTTTTGTCGAAGAAGGGCTGATTGGCCCTACGACGTCTATTCCCCATGCTTCAAATGGCCATGAAGCAGCAGTCGGGTGGAGCAACTCCGAGGGCTGGTGTATGAAGTCTGCATGAATCTGACATGCTTTACACCTTCGTGCATATTGGATGGCATCGGCTATCATAGTTGGCCAATAATATCCCAGTCTATGCAACCTGTCTTTAAGCTTTGGACCTGGCTGATGAGCTCCGCAAGTGCCATCGTGCGCTTCTTGGAGCGCTTCCTGTGCCTATGAATTGGAAAGGCAACGGAGGAGGACACCGTCATATGAACGACGGTAAAGTGTCTTCAAAGTCGGATCGTAGTAGAACCGGAGAGACCTTCGCCTGATGGACGCCGCTTCCTTGGGATCGTCTGGAAGCAGACCGTGCAAAGCATAGTCGATGAGAGGAAAGCGCCAGTCTCTTGGTTCAAGATCCGTGGAGACATTATAGGCTTCTCGAGTTCTTAGCATGTGCTTGAAGCATACAAGGTGTCGAGTCGCGACTGTGAGGTGATACTCGGTGTCGGCTGGCAAGGCTAGCGTTGTTGCTAACGCAGCAAGGGCGTCCGCCTTAGTATTTTGAGATCGGGACACATGCCCGATGTAGAAACCTTCAAATAGGTTAGCCAATTCGATGGCTGTATGGTAATAAGGCACTAAGTCCTCATGGCGGACTTCGTATTCGCCTTTAACCTGATTGATGATCAGTTTTGAATCGCCATAAGCTTCGAGGTAGCGTACCCCCATTCCATGGGCGAGCTGAAGACCAATGAGCAGAGCATTATATTCTGCTACATTGTTGGAGCACGATTCTGTCAGAGAAAATGCTCTGGGCAGGACATGATTCTGTGGGGAGATAAACACAACCCCCACTCCGGCAATAATCTTGCCTTTAGGGCCCATTCGCGATGCTCCATCAAAGAACATCTGCCATACTTCCTCTTCTGAGATTGCATTAGACTCGAAGACCTCATCAGGGATGTCTTCGTGAAGTTTTGAATGCTCCGGAACTGGATGAGCAGCCAAGAACTCTGCAAGAGTCTGGCCTTTAACCGCCTTCTGAGGCGTGAAGATCATATCGTATTGAGACAATAAAAGTGCCCACTTAGCCAATCTTGAATTCAATGATCCTGGCTTCGTTATAAGAAGACGCAATGGGTTTACTCTGGAGATGACATGTATGGTCTGGCCGACCAAATAATGTCGTGTCTTCTGGACAGCGAAGACGAGAGCTAAACACTCTTTCTCGATAGGGTTGTAGCGAGATTCCGCTCCTATGAGAGATCTGCTCAGATAATAAATGGCCTGCTTGTGGCTATTGTCGTCCTTTTGAGCGAGGAGGGCACCGAGGGAGTAGTCCATAGCCTTTACATAAAGCAAGAATGGCTTCCCTGATGTAGGGGCCACTAAGACTGGAGGCTTTGTGAGGTACCTCTTGATGTCTTCATAAGCTTCCTGACAAGCTTGATCCCATACGAAGGAAGTACCCTTTTTCATGAGCCGGGTGAACGGCTGACAGCGGCCTGAGAGATTTGCGATGAATCTTCTGATATAAGCCAACCTGCCTTGCAAGCCTCTGAGCTCTTTGAGATTCCTTGGCGGAGGCATGCTCTGAATAGCTTTGACCTTGTCTGGGTCAAGATGGATTCCTTTGATGTGACAATAAACCCAAGGAATTTGCCGCTTGACACTCCCAAGAAGGATTTTGTCGGGTTCATTTTCAGTTGATGAGCCCGCATTATGTCGAACATCGTTCTCAGGTCGTGAAGATGTTCATTCTTGTTGCGGCTTTTGACGGCGATGTCGTCAACATAGCACTCCACCGTTTTTCGGAGATGATCGCGAAAGATTATACTCATTGCCCGCTGATAGGTTGCTCCGGCGTTCTTCAGTCCGAAGGGCATTACAGTGTAGCAATATACCCCCAATGGTGTTCGGAACGAAGTATGCTTCTCATCGTTGGGATACATCTTAATCTGGTTGTACCCTGAAAAGCCGTCCATGAAAGACATCCTTTCGAACCCGCATGTGTTGTCAATCATGACATCGGTGATGGGCAGCGGAAATTCATCCTTGGGAAAGGCCGTATTGAGATCACGGTAGTCGATGCAGATCCGTATTTTCCCGTTCTTCTTGAGGACGGGGACTATATTAGCCACCCAATCTGGATGTTGTTCCTCCCGGATGAAGCCACACACAATGAGCTTGTGAACTTCGGCTTCAATAGCTTCCATGATGTTCGGGCGAAACCGACGTTGTTGCTGCTTGACTGGCTTGACGTCAGGCTTGATGTTTAGACGGTGCATAGCGACCTGTGGATCAAGTCCGGGCATGTCTTCGTAGCTCCATGCGAAGACGTCTATATACTCTCTTACGAGTATTATCAATTCTTCCCTTTCCGTAAGTGATAGGCTTTCACTTATAAAGATGGGTTTGGGATGGTCTTGACTACCCAGATTGACCTGCATCACCTTGTCTTCAGTGGGCGGCTCGCGCAGTTCGAATCGCTTTTCCATTGAAGGTCTAATTGCTGGGCACATGGTTCCTCATCAGTGGCTTCTGCGGGCTCCAATTGACTGCTTGAGGTCATATTAGCAGTGAGGTCCTTGAACATTCCTCCTATGCTGATATCGGAGTCCCACTCGGAGGAAGAAGCCGAATGTGATAGAATTGGTCCATCGTCCTTGACTTGAATGGTGCTGACGATGTGGGTGTAACATACCCAACCCCCTGCGTGTACTATCATAGTAATTTGCAGGCTTCCCTTTAGGCACAAAGTTCCGCATCAAACCGCGCCTTCCTTTTCCGAAATTCAGGCCTGCTCCATGCTTCAAGTCGTACCCCATTTTCTTCATAATACGGCGCGCTGGCCGCGCGTAATGAAAGAATTGTGGAGTGTCTGAATCTGAGCTTGAATCTGCGATTGTGGATCCCCGTGGCCGGGTTCTACCGAAGATTATCGGCGGCTGACCTTGTTTGGACGGAGGGATCACCAGTGTGGCCCCTTCTATAGCTTCCATAGATGTGCTGGCCACACTTGGCTTATGTACGGGCACATGCAGAGAGCCATCCGTAATGGATTTAATCGACCCAATACTCGCAGGATAATCAAAAGAAATATTATCATTAATTACCCATTCACCTTCATCCTCTGAAGGAGTATTACATAGGGATTATTGAGACATGCTATAATTGGTTCACCAATCAGAATGGCTGGCATGCCTGTTTCGGATTCTGAATCCGCCTCGTTGGCACTTTCATAATCGTCCGGCAACGATTCTTTAAGTGCTCCACCGGCCTCTTGATATAGGAGAGCGTCAGTGAAGTAGTTTTCCACTCCTTTGAAGGGTTGCTTTTCAGCGAAGACAGTTCGTACTGTCGCGTCATCTTCAACATATTTGAAGCATTGATGGAGGGTGGAAGGGACGATCCAGTTGGCATGGATCCATGGCCGTCCCAGCAGCAGGTTATATGATGTGTCAGCATCAATGACATAGCATGTCACTTCTGACTTCAGGCTCCCGATTCTGCAACGGAGTCGAATTTTCCCCAGTGGATGACTGCTCCCGGCGTTGAAACCGTATATTGTAGTAGTGGTTGCGGACAACCTATACAATGGTATGCCGAGGAAGTAGAGAAGCCTTTTGGGGATGATGCTGAGTGCGGACCCCGGATCGACTTGTACCCTCTCAATGCATGTTGAACCGATATATCCGGTGTAGTACAGAGGTCGATCGTGCTTGTTGTCTTTGAGAAGCATATCTTCCGCTGTGAAGGTAAAAGCGGGCACCTTTGATTGTGCATGATGACATTCTGGGCAGGGAGACTGGGCGTCATCATTAGGGATCTCAGGCATGCATGTCAGAAAGGATTCTGAATTGGCTAGCGCATCCCTGAGTGCTTCTCTTGTTTCTTTCGAGAGGCGAAGGAGCTCGTGTATAGTGATACGAGCTGGGATATTGGCCAGCTGAGCCAATATGTCAAAGCGAAAGGGCGTATCAAACCCTTGGCCTGGCGGTTTCTTCAACACGTGGTCGAATCGTACCTCCTTAGGCTTCTCTTTCCCTTTGGCTGGGATTGGAGTAGATGCTGGTACTTGTACTGACGTCGTTTGCTATTGTATCTCGTCAGTAGACTTTTCATACTGCCTCAAGTATGGTTTTTCGGATCGGGTGCCCGTGTTGGGGCGTATCGGCTTGCGCTGCGCAAGCAAGCTTTTCTCCTTCTGAATCACTGAGGGAAGCCGATGTAAGATTGCCGTCGTCTGGCAGGATGGAGATGACATTGCAAGACTTGCCTTTGAGTTGGGCTGCTTTGGATCCCGCTGTACGTCTTGGACGAGGTCCGGATGTATCCACATGACTTCTCTGTCTCCAATGTTAAGGGAACAAGACCCTTATTGTTTTGAGCTGTAGCTGGAAGATGCTTGACTTCCAACCGTGGCGCAGGGACGGAATAAGTCCCGTCAGGAACTGTGACCTTTGGAGCTTTGCCGAACTCAAGAGTCACCATATTGGCAGTGACTTTCTTTGCTCCGTCTTCAACGTCAGAACTCTGGCGTCGACCAAGGCTTGAATTCTATCCTTGAGAACATAGCACTTGTCAGTAGGATGGTGGGACATCCTGTGGTAGAGGCAGTATTTAGGGTCGTTTGTGTGCCCTATCTCATTGGGACGCCGCGCATCCGGCAGCTTCATTTTGTTCCCTTTGTGGAGCAGATGGAATATGGTGACCACCTGATCGTCTTTGAACGAGTACTGCTTTGGAGAGAACTTAGGCTCCTGATTGTTGAAGCCGCTCTTCTGGCCTTCGATTGCACATCCGGATAACTCCACAGACATAGTCTCTTTGCCTTTAGCTTGAGAAGGTTGCGGTAGGTCGCCACGCCCTTGTTGTTCATCCCCCACTTGCCTCTAGGGGCGGATGGTTCGAACTTTTTCGCCGATTTCTCGGCTATCTCAGCTTGTTCGACCAATTCTTTCCAAGTGTGGGCTTTAACAGCCCCCATGGAAAACTTCCACTTGATCTAGGAAGTTGTGTGCATGTCTGCAAAAGCATGGGAATGGCATCCCTGCTGGGCACATCAAGGATAAGTTTCTGAACCGTTCAATGTAGTCACGGACAGATTCGCCCTTCCTCTGCACAGTGGAGAGGAGTTTGTCCATGGTCACTTCGGTATCGTCCTCATAGAAACGAGAGAGGAATCGAGTTTCCAGGTCGATCCAGGAGTTGATAGAACCCGGGGGAAGACTTCGGAACCAGTCAAATGCCACCCCCTTTAAGGTGCCAATGAACAGCCTTGCCATGACGGCGTCATTGCTTATAACATTACCAGTCTGAGACCGGAAATAGTAGATGTGTTGATTTGGCGAGCTCTTTCCATCATAGGTATGCAGCGTTGGCGGTTTGAACTTCGGTGGATATGGCACCGAATCCCACTCCAGCGGATAAGGACGGACTGCCCCTACCTTCTTTAATTCATCCCTCTGAGCTAGGGATGCGATTTGAGCTTGGAGGCCCTTAAGGACTTCGGCGTCTAAGGAAGAACCCTCCTTGGATTTCTCCGGCTTTGGTTGCTCATTGCTGAAGTGTTCCTCCTCATCGTGATTGCTCCCGGCATCATTGTTATTCCGGTTATTGAGGAGTTAAGCGAGCATCTGTTGAATATTGTCCAGGGCCTCTTGCTGAGTTCTGGAAGTTTGCTCCTGAGCTTCCAGGCGTCGACGAAGATCGTCGTTGACGTTATCAGCCATATTGACTGATGCTCTGTCTGTTCGCACCGAACTGACTGTCGCCGAAGAGGCGTACCCACTATCTTCATCTTCTTCGTCGATGATTGGAGTGATCTTCTGGGCTCTGGCGGGGCTAGGGCCGTCGAGGAAGAAGGCTGTTCATAAGTGTGGGGTATCGCCACCCTGGATCTGGTGTTTCGGAAAACACCTTCTTCATGCATCAAGACTTCGCCTAAGCCTGGGCTGTAGTCTGGATCTGGGGACTCTCGTCCTCTTCCGGTCATGTTGACGGATGCAGAGGGTAGATCTCGTGAGATGCTCCTTTTGCGATATTTCACCGGGGCTTGTACCGATAGTCGATCAAAAAACTGACCGTCGTCTTGGAGGCGTGGCGGAGATGGTCCCAGCCGGCAGTGGACCGAGTGGAGTGTCAGCAGTTGACATCCCCTGTGTTGGCAATAGGGGGAAGAGATTTGTCTATCCGTCAACAATTTCCTCAAATCGAACCCGGTGGGTCCCTGCGATCGAGCGCAAAGGCTCTTTTGGATCGCACATAGGGCGACGTCCTGCTTCTTTTATCCTTGCAGACGGGATTAGCACTGAATAGTGCTTTGATTCTAGCTTCGCCATTAGACGCGAACTTAGTGCTTGACGCACTGGAAAGCGGAGCACGCTGCGGTGCTTTACCCGCTATGCTGCTGCGAAGGCAATTAGCCTTATATGGTACTTTGGCTTCGGCTTTGCGGTCATGAACCCAGCGCGTACGCTGTGGTGCAGTGGCTCTGCTCATGAGGATGAGGCCGGCGTGAGGCATCGCTGCCCTTGAATTGGACGACGGTATGATTGCCGTCGTAACTTTATGATTGGAGCAAACAGGCATCTTGCCTTTTTCTTCACGAGAGAGGCGCGGTTTAGGCGTAGCTACGCCTGAAGCTTCGGTCGAAGACTTCTGTTTATGCCTCCATACCCACCTTGACAGAGGAGACTTAGGTTCGCAAGGAACCTGATTAGCCACACACGAGGCTGAGGGGTGTTGGCAGAATTCTGCTTCCGGTTTCTGATTTGAAACCTTGGTCGTGGAAACCCTCCTATGCTTCCGTGCTCGAAGCGTTGGGCCACCCCCAGAGAGGACTTCTTCAAATCTTCCTTGATCGAACTGAACCACCAAGTTCTCACAAGTAAAGGAATCAGACTGCGGACGTGCTCCCTTGTTGCGCCAAATAACCGCAGTAGGTCCGTAGAGAACCTTTTCAGTCTCCATAGAGACTTTCCTTGAAGATATAGCCAGAGAAGCTCTGGCTGCACCGCTTTTCTGAATTCAGAGTTAGACCCGAAGGTCTGTTCGTCGCATTGCGACACTTGATTCTCGGCAGTGGAGAATTTCATCCCCAGCGGAGTCGCCATCTTGTTTTCCATTATGTTTGCAAAGGGGGAAAACTTACAAAAAAAGGATTGAGGAGCTAAATTACAAGTATTCTTAAAAAGATTACAAGTAGATCTCCTCAGAGATTCTGGAGAAGTGTGCCGATAGGAGTCTGGTCAGCGCGCGACCACTTTGTCCCTTTGACGATGCGAGCGATGAGATTCCCTTCTCGCCTGGTTCGGGGAATCAGAGAACAGAAGGTTGGTAGAACCCTTCTTGCTGCTTCTCAAAATCGACTTCAATAAGGAATTCCTTCTCGCCTGGTTCCGGAGATTCCTTGAGAAGAAGGACGATGTTAGGGTATCAATACCCTGGATAGAGAAAGCAATTCTCTAAAAGGTCTCTGAATTCGAGAGCGCACGGTGCTTTGTGAAGAAGCCTCTGCTTGTGGAGTCTTCTCTCTATGTCTCTCTGTCTCTATTGATCTCTTTTGATCTCTCTCGATTGATCGATCCCCTCTCCTTGTACCCCTGGCGGGCTATTTATAGGGAGAGCAAGGTATAATCGTCCCTTGAAGATATGGAAACAGATTGAATCAAATCTGTTTAAATCTGGAAATTAGCCTTGCTGCGAGGCTAGGATAGCTTCTGCGGAGCTAGAATTGGCAGGTCGGTTGATCCTCTTGATCTGTTTTGATCCTTTCCATATCGTTGGAGGATTTCCCCTGATCTTCTTACTCGTTTTTAGAAGAGTCAAGAGATTGTGGCAATCAACTGCCAAATTTGATCTCTGATTTGATCTTAATTGGATTTGATCTGATTGGATCCGATCTCATCTGGAGATTTGATTGGTCAAAGGTTGACCGTGGCAGATCAATAATGGCGCTGCCCGCATTAAGCTCGTGGCGGAGCTAGAGGCAATTCTTGGCGGAGTCCGAAAAGAGGCTTTTCGGCGAGGCTGTCAGTTGGCTTCTTGGCGAGGTTTTAGATGGCTTCTTGGCGAAGTCGAGTGATATTAGCCTCTCAAACGAGGCTATCCCTCTGGGCTCATGCGATGCTAAGTGCTAGCATCTTTAGACCTGCTGAGGTCTGCTTAGAAACAATCCGGGTTCACTGTCTGCTTGCTGGATCAGCGGAGTCCAAGTTGCTTCCTTGTCCCTTGGAGATGGGTGAAAACTGGTCTTCAGCTCGTCTATCACTTGTCTTTTGTAAATGTTAACAGTTTAGACATTGTTCGAACCAACAAGAATCTTGTCTTTTATAAGTGTCAACATATATACGTCGTCGACTCTCGTCATGGCTCCATTTTCACGTATTTTGGGAAGGAGCATGACAGGATTTTCTTGATATCAGAGCCAGATTTACTCAAAGGGGACCTAGTTCTTACCAATGACCTGAGGCAATATATTAACACTGCAGCTAACATATAATATTCACACCATGATAATCAGTCCATTTGTGAATTGATCGTTCTGCCCTTGAGAATCCATCGCTTGAATCTTTTGATATCCCTGATTTCAACTCTTTTTCTAGAGTGATCTGAATTCCATCTTGAATCTCATTCTTCTTCCCGATTCTTGTTTCCTGATTTTGTCTCCTGAGTTTGATCACTCCCGGTTGAAACTGGTAACAAAGATCAGAGCGCGCAGCGGAAGCGTAATGGACCCATGATGCAGTGAGAAGCGGCTTAAAAGCTTTATCTTCTCTTTTAACTTGATTTTTTTTATCATTTCCTGCTTTATCAAATTTCAAGGACGAAATTTTTATAAGGTGGGTAGAATGTAATATCCCTAGTTGATAATACAGTATTTGTAATTTTTTTATTTATTTGGTCTTACTTATTATCTTATTTTAAATATACAAATTATTTTTAAGATGGAAAATGATATTTTGGCTTTATACATTATTATCATTATTTTTTATCAATATTTTTAGTTACTTATCACTATTATTTTTATTATTATTCTTATTATTAACTGATATTATTAGTAGTAATTATTACTATTATTATTCTTTCATTATGATTATTATTTATTGTTATTACTATTATTATTGATATTCATTGTGTTCTTTTATTCCTAGATCCAAACCCATTACCCTATCGACTATACCCATTACTCATTAGACTGGAAACCCAATAGCCCAATCTATAATCCTATATATAATCTCATCCTAATATTTACCTTAACCCTAATCCCATTCTATATCATCTCCTTCATCTTCTTCTTCTGACAGACCTAGCCGACAATCCACACCCGAGCTCTCATCCCATCTCTGCCATATAGCCATGGCCTCACTCTTTCTCCTTCGTTCTTCCCTCACGCAACTCCTTGGTCAGCCATGCATCACCGCGGCCAACCTCACAACACCCTCACCTCCTTGCCTCGTGCCCCATCGCTCTCCTTCCATACCCGCCACCCACCTTGACCATTGAACAGCCCAACATGCCACGTCCAACTACCCGCTGACCTCCATGTTAACTCTGTCGGCAGCCCCATTTCCTCACCTTGGTCACGTCGTTAACTCCTCCATGTTGACCTCTCTCCTATAGCCCTGACCACACCTCTATCAGGCAACACCACCGCATCAAGCACACCATCCCCATTTCTTTCCTCTTCTTCCTCCACCATGGCAGCACCAACAACTCCCCCACCATCTCTCCATTCATCCCCGGCCTGCCCAAAGCCATTAGGAGCAACTCCCCCGTCCTCTCTCTCCCCAGGTTTTCTCTCTTTCTCTCTGTAGTTATGTTGGGTGTGTGTGTATTTAAATGCATGTGTTTATAATGTGTTGTTATAATTGTGTGTGATTGTGGGTTTTAATGTGCATCCATGGGTTGCCCCTCTCTCCGGCGAACGCGAGCGCCTTAGAACCACTCTGTGGCATCCTGATCTCCTCCGCGAGCACTCCGGCGAGCCTCCACCATCGCCCGCTTTCTCCGTCGGCCTCCCCTCTAGCGAGACCACGAATGCCCCTTGCCGTGAGTAAGTCTTCCTCTCTATTTATCTCTCTTTGATTTATGATATGTGTGTGTGTGTGTGCGCAATATGTATGGGTGTGTTTTAACTAATGTGCATGCATGGATAGGTATAATATATATGTATGTTTATAGTATGTATAAGTTTATCCTAATTAATGTGCATGCATGTATTATTGTATGTGTGAGTGTTGTTAGTGTAAATATGTGTTTTTTATTTAAGTGTGTATGTATTTATATTTGTGGGTGTGTGTTATGTATTAGTGTGTTTGTGTGCAAGTGTGGCGTGAGTTCATGTATAAGAGTGTATGTATGAGTTGTGTGTACGCATTTATATTTATGTGAATGCACGTGTGGGCATGTGTATATATAATATGTATTTATGTGTACACTTGTATATATATGTATGTGGGTGTACACGTGTGGGTATGCAATGTGTGGCGTGCGTGTATAGGTACATGTGTGAGTGTGTTGTGTGTGTGTTAGTTCCCCTCCCTCTCTGTGTGTTTGGTTGCGTGATACAACGTTTCGGACCCGTTCGTGAGATCCGAAATCGGTTACGAGAGTTTCGGATTTGTGCTCGTTATGGACTGATACACTGACGACTCGAAGACCGATCCATGAGATGATCTGGAGATTCGTACCGGTTCGTGCAGTGAAGACCAGACGGTGATCCGGATCCAAAACCGCGTCATTTCATTTGAGTGTTTGCTCTTGCACTATTTTTCTTATTTACTGTTGTCACTGAATATTGGTGTTTATTCGTATTATAAGATGTGATTGTCTGATATACTTTACTAGTATGATTGCATATATCGTCTCATGAGACATCGGTGACTGCTTACATTATTTATTTAGTTGATATGAGCGTTTATCAGCATCATTATATGTGTAGAGGATTACCACTTTTGATTTTAGATTAGTTGTGGAATACCTTTGACTGTGAAATGGAAGTGATTATATATTCAGTGCTTCATGATTGGTTCTTGACTACTTCAATAGTTGAAAATAGAAGTGATTTCATTGATATCAGTGACCATATTATATGTTCAGAGTTTATGACAGTTATTGATCGACCTGGCTTATTGGTGACTTAGATGGTGGATATGTCGATGACTTTGAAGATCTGAGTTGATTGTATAATTTGCCTAGATTATTCTATTCATACCTGCATGTCATTACTCATCCTGAATATCACAATTTGCCTGAAAAACTTGTTGGTTATACTTGACATCTACCTGATACTATATTATTCATGTTAGCATAGTTGCTGAAAAAATATTGTTACACGGTAATAACACCTTCCTGTTACTTCTTACATATAATGTTATACTGGTATCTTGATCACACCTGTTGATGTTGTTACTGTTACCATCATCGATTTATCCCAGTAATCAAGGAAACATGTGCATTAAATAAACTTGATAAACTAATAACATGATGTTAACCAACTTACACTATGATTGAAAAAATTGACGGAGGAGACAGCGTCTGTATTTTAGGTGGACCTAAGATATAGGTTGCGCAGCCGAAAGAGGGTTCCACAACAGGGTTACCGTGGGGTAACTGACACCCTAGTCCTGTTCTTGTTCCTATTATACATGTTATATATGTTATACATGTTGCCTGACTACCTTGGGGTAACGCCTGGTTTAGCGCCAGGAATCTGGGTAGTGGTCCCGAGTATGCACGGGACCCACTTAAAATACAAACAGTGTCTCCAATCGATCAGTTTCAATAACTTAGGACCCTAATTGACCCGTGTAGTAGACGTAGTATGGGATGCGTCGATTACATGTGGCAATTGGTGTTCGCTGACATAATAAATAATAATGAACTGTCTATAGTATATCATGACCTGATTGTACACTGAATTCCAGTATTGACCAACTCTGCTCACCTGAAATATAGGTTGTAATAGACACCCGACACATGATTGTATACCTAACTTGACACATACTATACTGTGTTCCATTCACATTACTATTTATTTACTTTATTCATGTCATTTCTTATTCCAGTATATATTTTCTTCATCTGCTCACACATGTATATGCGCGTGCACCTTCCCCTTTATTCTCACACATTTACTAGGAGTTCTGACTCCCTAAATTTGTATATCCAGATCTGTGGCTATTCATTTGCTGATCAGATATTTGGGGAGGATCACAAACATCTCAAGGAGCATTGAGTTCTCTCTATTCGATTACTGGTATTCTTAATTTCTTTTATTCTTGTCGTTTCCTTTGATTCCCGATATACAGGACTCATTATTTATTTTATTCTTTTCTTTATTTGTTATCTTGTGTGGTTATTCATATGTTATATTACATTGTTATCATGTCATTATAGTGATTATATAGCTTGTTCAGGTTATCTAGACTTAGTGTGTATACATGGAGTATTCTCCTTGCATATATAATCGCCGACTCTCGTCACAGCTCCGTTTTCACGTATTTTGGGAAGCGGGACATGACAGTTCACACTTTGAAAACTTCAGTCAACCAAACAGGCATGATAGCAACTGCTGCTTCCCCTCGATCTCGTCATCATGGTGCCAGGATCCGAAGGAACGCCATTTTCCAATTTCAAAAAGCCAAATCAATCGGCATACCAGCTGTCAGCCAGTAGCGCAATCTCCATATCAATTCATAAGATCCGCATTAATGATCCAGATCTTCCTCTGTCCACAAGCATCAAGTCAAGCCTAAGGCAGAGAAGAATCTCTCACAAACTTCGCTCTCCCGACTTATCTTCCGCGGGTCCTAAAGCGAAAGAGTAAGGGGCATTTATAGTGGTCAAAAATTGACCCTCACAGAATGATGTCACGTGTCCAAGCAATCAAGAACCTCTGTCACACTGGAGCCATTTCAAAAGCTGCTCTTCGTCACGATGACGCTTCCATTCAGGTAGCTCCAATGCTCTCAGCCATTATGGAGCTCACCCCACCCATTCTAGAGACTTCAGCTCCTCATAGATAGGTACAGTAATAGATCATCCCTGATCTCTGCCTTCAGTTACACCACAGTAACAGATCATCCCTAATTTTTACCAACAGTTTCGCGACGTGACCATCCTCCACGTTCATAACATGAAACGCCCTCCAACATGGGCAGTTATGGACAAAGGCGGATTTCTCTGCATGCAATCCCAATAATCAAACGCCAACAATTACGATCGTTACAACAAATCTACTTGTGCAAATCATGTGATTCTGAGTATCACGTCCGCACCATCCGCCCCAACGTACACAGATCTGATCAAGTATAAATAGGTTTTCCCCTCCAATGAGGAGAAGATTTTTGCTTCTTGATGATTTTGCTTCCAACTAAGCCCAGCATTAAGGCTCTGACATATAATCTCTGTAAATCATGTAATCGGTGGATTATAGTGGATTCTTCTACTCTTCCCCGTGATTTTTTTTTCCGATCTAGGCTTCCACGTAAATTCTTGTGTGTGTTTCCCTTTCTGTGTTGTGTCTTATCTTTTCTCAGACACTCTTCATTTTTCTACTCTCGCTTGTAGTGTGAATCGATCGTCTGATCACTCACGGTGGAAAATCCCCACCACAGTCGCATATAAGCCCATCCATTTTGAAAGGAAATATATGAAGTGATTGAGAACCGAATAAGCAGAACCCTTGTTCCGGGGGATTGCAAAAGATGTCAACTTCGTTAAGAGTACGATAAAGAAACAGAAACACAATAGTCAAAACCAAAAACCATGATTCATTTCATGAATATCTAAGTTATGCAATCAACTTGGTTTTGGAACAAAGTTTGAGATATTAGTCAAATTTCATCTTTACTTGCTTGAGAAATGGTTGAGCAACTCAAGATGGTCAAATTTGTCGTTCGATCCAGTTGATTCAACACGCGAGCTGAAACTCATATCAACTACTCTCTTATCTCGATTCAGATTGAATACATTTCATGCAAGTATCAGTATTGATCAAAATAAACTTGAAGACCAAAATATGTAAACTAATACAAATCAACATGAAAATATATAACAGAGCACAAGAAAAAATACGGCAGAAAGGAACAAATTGTCAACTGCATGTTCTTCAGTAACTAAATCGGATATCAGAATCAGAACTGAATTTAAAAAAATTCTAGAGCTGATTATTTAGAAATAGCACACAATTCAATTCACATACCAACGCTCTCTGCAGAGATAGAGACAAGAGAACAGACAGAAAGCCCCAGTGTGAAAAAGGCCACCAGATCCGCTTGTCGGCAAGATGGTGTGCCGGGCACTGAGATCTCGCAGCGCAGGAGTGATTGTAACCGAGTTCAGCGAGGTCGTTCACTGAGACAAATCTTCGAGCAGGTTACGGGCGTAGTGTTTTGTTGGGACTTTCACTTTAAGAGCAAAGTTCAGCCCAGACGGTGCAGTGAGCACTGAAGACGCACGCACACAGAGGGACCAAGTTTCTAATAAGAAATTTCTCTCTTTACAAAGTAGTTATTTCAGACTAAACGGGTGAGCATCGGTCGGTTCGGTTCGATTTTTGCTAATTTTTACAAAACCGAACCGAACCGATTAGACTTAGTAACCGAACCGAACCGAACCGACTAAGTTCGGTTCGTTTTTTCGGTTTTTTTCGGTTAGGCCAATATTTTCCCATCATTTCTTACATTTTTTTAATCACCATTATATTATCATCCTTTAATATTCTAATCTCAAATATTCAATACCCAAATTAAAAATAAGAAAAGACCCTAACCTTAAGGTGAATTAAAATTTTCATATTCTAAAACTTTTACGCTATATTTGGGCTCTTATATCAAAACTCACATAATTATTACTAACTTTTAATGGCAAGAATGAAAAAAAAAAGAACTATATTAATATAAATATTATTCTTAATTGTGATGGCGTACTTAACATAACTTTCACATATTCAACATAAAAAAAATGGTATTGTTAGAAGTAATAAGATAAGTTTTCACCAGTTTTTATTATGAACTATATGATTCACTAAATTGAATTTGAGTGGGGTGATATATAGGGTAAGAGATTCGGTTCGGTTCCGTCGAGTTCGGTTTTTGAAACACAAAATCGAAACCGAACCGAACTAGAGCGGTTCGGTTCGGTTCGGGTTCGGGTTTCGGTTTTTGGTCGGTTATTTCGGTTATAACCGAACTCTGCTCACCCCTAATTCAGAGGGCCTTATTCCAGCAAGTAACCAGGCCTTTTTGGACCAAATCTGCCGCAATCCAGCCCATCACTGGGTTTGGCCTACTTACATGCCTGGCCTGCACACTATTTAGATCCAGAGCAAGGCCCAAAGTAATGCCCAGAACTGGATCTGGGAATGTAACGTGCGGGCTATACTATTGGCCCATCACCTGCACCCACTCCTTCGGCGTGGCGATTGTTATGCTCTGCTTTATCCGCCAAGCCCATTTTGCTTTTTGTGAAGGATGAATTAATGATGCACAGATACAAAGCTGATATACAAATACAAAAATCTATAGCTTATGCTCCTTTTACTATGCTGAACTTTATCTGAACAAATTCCAAATATTTCGATTTCCTCGTGTATTCTGGTCTTCTCAACCTCGCCAAATTATTATCGAACATGAAACATGTGACCGTGGTGGCACGTCGATTTCATCCAACTATCCAAGTTACCATCTCAGCAGACTAGGGTTGGACAAATAAAAAAAAATGGGTTAAGTTTTTCAAGAGATAGACTTCTGTCATTCTAAAAGGATTCGAGACTGGCTCCTTCTTACTGAAATATCAAACATTCGAATACAAAATTAACTCCGTCGAAGCTGATCTATATTATTTTAAGTATTTATAAACCAAAAATCAAGTATTTTGAATTTTTTTATCCATACATAAGTCGAAAAAAAACGGACGATCTAAATAATGAGTTGGTTAAGTTAACGGTATAGAATATTTGAAACCTAACAAAAATTAGTTTCTAAGGGTTTTAAATGTTTATATCATAATCAAATGTCCGGATCAGGAATTTGTATGTCTAAACACATAGATCTCTGTCTATTTGTACCGCTTGATAGATTGATAAAAAATATTCCAAACATTTGATTTTTAGTTTATAAATACTTAAAATAATATAGAATAACTTCAAGAGTAGATCTTATATTGGAATGTCTCAATGTTGTTTGAGTGAGGAGAATTCGGCTCAAATTTTTTTTTAAACCACATTAGCCTATCTATTTTTTTAATTTAGAAGTTGGAACGGAGTGAGTCTTAAAAATTAAATCAGAAGAAAAGGAAGAAAGAGTACGAAATTATCGACTTGTGGGAATTAAACAACTCTAACATTTCATTGTTATCAGTCATTACGCAATTTTCCTACAAGACCGCCATCTCACAACAACATACAAGGGGACCCTACCCTTTTCCTTTCCCAATTAAGGACAAAAGAAGAAAAGATTAAAAAAACAATATACAAATCATTCCGATCGCCTCCTCTCCTCTCTCACCTCACCGATGAGCTGTAACCAGAGTCTCAATAAACCGCAACCCGTCAAATCTCGGAGCGAATCTCTCCGTTGGATCGCACCGTCCCGTCTGCTCGCCGTCCACGTCATCGCCCTTCCTCTCTCCCTGCACATGGGTCATCATCTTCCAAAATTAATTTTAACAAAAAACCCCAAAAACAATGAAATTATGAGTCGGACTTTAATTTTAATCGTTTACACACCTGGTGCTGCGGTTGGATTTCGGATCCGAGACGTAATCGGGCATCGGATCCGAATACGAGACCGCAGCGGCGAGAGCAGAGGCGGAAGAAGCAACTGCCATCGAAGCAGCCACTACGGATCCGGTTCTCTTCATGGCGCGGCTCGAATCCGAAACCGTCGACTCTCTTTCTCTCTCTCTGTAAATAAAACCAACAATTAATTCTTTTTGGGCGTGCCTACATAATATATAAAGAGAGCCACGGGCATTAGAGGTTAATTCGAATTCACGCGCGGCAACAAGTGGGCCACTCCTTCCTTCTAGAAGCAGACTGCGGTGACATTCCCAATAGCCCCCCTTGACGTTTAAGATGTTGTGGCCGAGCTCGGAGGGTAAAAGAGGTAATTGAGTAGAGCACAACGAGGTGGGAGTGGGTGCTGGCATAGCGACACGTGTGTGGATCCTCAAGAGCCACGACCTCTTCGGAGCTCTCTCACGTACGGTGCCGTTGTGCGTTGTGTCTGATGTAACCCTGGTGATTGAGAAAATTTATGGTTCGAGCAACCATCCGCTCGTTGGATCAATCACCATCGTTACTTTACGACACGCGTCTGAAATTGTATCCGTTCAGTTTTTCAAATCAACCAGGGGCGGCTCAATTTCTAGGGAGATCTTAAGCGAAAATTTCAAATGGGCCCTTTTAAAATATATTTTAAAAAGTAATTAATATTAACTATATTTTATTTAATTAATATTTTATTGAAAAATAATTCTTCTAGTTTTTGTAAGATGCAAATTTTTAATCAAGTTTTTGTATTTAAGTTTTGCTAATGTATCTTTTTCTATAGAGCAGTTGCAGGCCCTGCCGTCAGTCTGAGGTCTGAGCGACGGGACCGGTGAAGAGCGAGGCTGCACAGAGAGAGAGTTTTAATTTTGAAAAAATCTCTAATTATAATTAAATAGTTAGGAAGAGTGGAAAAGACAGCTGAGGAAGTGGAAGAGGCTCCTCTTTAATTATAATTAAATAATTATAGGGAGTGGAGGATATTAGATTGGGAAAGTGAAAGAAACTCATGCTTTTCCTGTTAATATAAAAATGAAGGGGAAAAAAATCAAAAAAACGTGGATGAAAGGATTCAAACTTGCGTAGGCAAAGCCCACACAATTTCTAGTCATATCCGACAACCACTCCGGAATGCCCACTTGAACAAAAAAAAAAAACATTTTCTATATTTTATATTTCTTATTTTAGTTAAATACTAATTTACACTAAATTTTTGAGGCCCCATTATATTTGGGGGCCCTAGGCGACTGCCTCATTTGTCTAGAGGTTGAGCCGCCCCTGAAATCAACGAAACAAGATGAATTCTGTGAGTGGGTCATTAGGTGTGGAAGTATTTTTTGGCATTTAACATGCATTGAAACTTCAAAGCACGTGATCTTAAGGCCCGCCTTGGAAGATTTGGTTCCTGGGTATGAGTCACAAACATATGTTATAAAAAGGTCGATTTCATAATAACACATGAATAAGGTATCAAATTTAAGAGTATAAAATTTTAAAAATTTTGAATTTTTTTATAATATTATAAGAAAGTCAATCTCACATGTCAACGTGAAATTGGCCCTCTTATAGTATGTGTGTGGGGCTTACATGAACCGAACCCCATCTTAGACTAGTATTTTTCTTTATAGAATTTCAAGCACATGCAAATGCATCTGATAATATCTTTATTATCCGTTATAGAGGTATGTTGAGAGAATAAATTGGGAGTTGTAGTTAAGTTGTTATAACAGAGATAGACTTATGTAGTTCCGAAGGGATTCGAGCCCGAATTGTTCTCACTAAAATATAACCATACATCATCCGAATACAAGATCTATTCCGTTAAAATTGGTCTATAAATCAAAATTCAAGTATTTATAAATCAAAATTCAAGTATTTATAAATCAAAATTCAAGTATTTTAAATACTTTTTCCCATGCATCACGCTGAAATAAAAATAGACAGCCTAAATAGTGAGTTGGTTAGTTTAATGGTGCAGCACATTTGAAACCGAACAAAAATTGGTTTGTAGGGGTTTTTAAATATTGAAATCATCATCGAATGGCTGGATCGAGAATTTGTATGTCTAAATACATAGATCTAACCAACTTACTATTTTCGGCCGTCCACTTTGCTCGCTTGATTGATAAGTAAAAATATTCAAAACACTTATTTTTTTATTTTTAGTCACAAATAATATAGATCAACTTCAACAAAGTGAATCTTATATTTGAATATCATGTGCTGGTACTTAACTGGAAAAAATTCAAGCTCGAATCCTTTCATAACTACACAAGTCTATCTCGTTATAATATATCACTAAGTTGAGCAACATGAAAGTGAAGTGCTATGGATTGGCTAAAATGGAGATGTTAGCCTAAGTAAGAAGAGATGCTAGACACCTTAGGATTGTTTAGAAATTTAAAAGCGAGGGCACAACTTAGACCTTTACGAGGAAGCGTAAATAGTTCTAGAATTATTGCTCTAGAACTTTCTTTTCTTTTCTTTTTGACTCTAAAAATTAGGAAAATATTGGATGTGTTTTGAATTTGGAGGAAAAACTTGAGTTTCCCTCTTATTTGACTTTGGTTTTAATCCCACATTAGATAGAATATGAGAGGTTGAGTAGTATATATACTAATTCCTCCCCTGCCTATTGTTATGGGTGTTAGGCAATGGGTCATATCCCCACACACGCGCACGTCGAATCAAATCAGGTCAGGTTCGGGTTTGGGTAGCGCACGCCCACGACTTGCGGACACGAATGCAGTTCAATTCAGGGATTCTTAAACCTGAAATTTTTTTGTTTTTATTTTATTCATTTTATTTAAAAATTCAATTTGAGATTTTTCGAAAATTTCTGTCCTATTTAACCCAGTACTCCGGATCTACTCGTGTGTATCACGAACCGCATGAACGTGTGCAGGTTTGGAGCGGGTGATGTTGCCACCGCTGGACTCCGAGAAGTTATAAATATTCCTTCTAGCAGTTCATTCTGGTACAAGTAAGAACAGTTACATTCATTATGTCTTAACTCTATCTCCCTCCTCTACAATTCTTTATTATAAAATTCTGTTAGAGTTTTCATTTTATTTCTGGGCAACGAATCTTTGTCTGAGCAGAGGCTTAGCTCATCACCCTGAGCTGGGTGCTAGTAAACTACCGGGGGTGCTGTTACCTCTAGGAGAGGAGGTCATTCTAAGGTCTGGTCGAGGTACATGCCATCTATTTTCTAGGGCAATACTTCTGCATGACTGTCAACTCAGGCCAGCAATCTAATTTTTTTTTAATTTTGTTATATTAGTTGCATGCTTTTATTAAAATATTTAACTTGAAGGAAGATTTATGATTTAATTTGTTGCATGTTTAAAAATATAAAAAATACTGTAATATATCAAACAATTTAGAAGATAGATTATTTTTAATAATATTTCATGCAATAAATCTTTTAATACAATACTTGTTCATGCAATTAATTATTTACATGTTTCATGCTATTAAAGTTATTCTTGCAATAGAAATCATTCTTGTCAAAAATTTCAAAAGCAAATTTATTGAAGTTTTTTTCACAAAAACCAAAATTTCAAGATCTAAATTTTACTATAAGTTGTTCAAATTTGTTAAAGGAAATTTTTATTTATTCTTAAATATTTCATTAAATTATTATATTAGAAGATTTATAAAAATTATAAAAATTATTTATAAGATATTTCTAAACTATTTAGATCTTATCTTAACATGTTATTGTAAAATCTTATCGTATTGCAAGATTTCTTCAATCTGATTTAATATTTGTCTCTTACATGCTAGATAACTTAATAGCCAGTTAGAAAGATTTCATAGAATCAGATCTTGTCTAAAGTTATTATTCTGCAAGCATAGTGATTTATTCCTGCATAGCAATTAAGTAGTGTGTTATTTGTTTTATTGATATTCTACGAATAGCTAATTATGATATTAATTTAATTATCTCTTTCTAATTAGTATTTTAGTTAGTTTGCAAAGTAGCTACTTTAATATTGTGATAGGAATAACTTTCACATTAAAGTGATTAACCTCTGCAACTTAGTATTTCTTGACACAAAGTATATCTTACTAGAATCATTTGACATATAGTTAAAGAAAGATTATACACTATTTTATTCTGCAAACCCTAATTTAAAAGCTACCAACATAAACTACATTATGTCATTTTCAAATAATTGTGAAATACAGAATTCAAGTAGTAATATCCCATCACTATGGTCAACCCTGATCATTTCTTAGGGAGTTAAACCAGAGAAATTTTCCGGCACATCTTTAAGAGGTTGGCAAACTAGATGAAGACCGGTTGGCCACTTTAGGTCTCATATCAGCCATAGATGACACAATTCCTACACTTTCTCCTAAACTATCAACTGTTAGATCTTCTCCTATTAAAACTCCTCCTACAACTCATTTCTCCTATATCTATTTGAAACCTGAGAAAATTGACTATTATTGTCTCCATAAAATTCTTAATGCACTCTCTGATAGTTTATATGATATTTATTATGATTAATAAGAGTGCTAAAAGAACTATGAATAGCTCTCGAGGATGAATATGGCTCCGACGATGTTGGAATCGAAAGATTCACCTCCTCCTCCTTTAATAAATTCATGATGCCTGATACTATTTAATCAATGATTAACTTCATGAATTTCAATATTATATCTGATACCTTCAATAAAAAAGAAATTAATTCTCTGATAATTACAAGGTGTCATATCTTATTGATAAACTCCTTCCTTCTTTGTCAGTTTTTGCTGGAGGCCTCCGTCACAAGCAAGGTAACATAACCCTTATCAAACCCTAAAAGCGATTCACATAGAAGATCAGCATAGGTAAAATTTCAAACCCAAGTCTGAACTAAAAGCCAAAGCCAACTTGGTGGAAGATAAGCCTAAGAGTAAATTTATGAATCCCAAGGATTAGAAGTTTTAGAAACACAATCACTTTCATTCTTCTTCTCATGCAAACTCTTCTTCTTTCAAATCTTTTCAATCTTCCTCCTTCAAACCCAACATCTCTGGCCAGAAGACCGATGGAAGATTTTGCTACGTATGCGAGAGAACTAATCACTTGGTGTCTCAATGTTACAGCCGGAAGAAGGAACCAGTCAAACCTCAACCAAGAGGAAATAGAGAAAATGACGGACACAAGGTCAACATGGTGGAACTGAACTCCAACTCCTTTAGGTTAATTCTTCTCTTCCTATTGTCATCTCAATCACCTTCTCCTCAGATTGGTGGTTAGACTCAGGGGCCAATATTCACATTTGTACTAAACGCTACTGATTTAAATTCTATCAGGAATAACATGGAGGAAGCGTGAGCCTGACAGATAATTCGACCAGAGAGAAAAGGAGAACTGGACACATTGACCAGAAGATGACCTCCGGAAAAATTCTGGCTCTTCAAGGCATCCTGCATGTTTTCTCACTTGGGAGGAATCTGATCAATGGATCATCTCTTCTTAGAGTTGGCTATAGGATTGTCAAAAAGTCCAATAAGTTTGTAATCTCCAAGTCTAACACTTTCATTGGAAAGAGCTTTGTTTGTGGTGGCCATTTTGTAATCAATCCTTCTGATAATGAAATTTTTATTCCTGTTGCTTTGAACATTGAGTCTTGTGATATCTGGCATGGAAGATTGGGACATGTCAACTTTAATTCTATCAAAAAGATAATTAACTTGAATCTCATTCCTAAATCTTCTTTTGACACATCATCTAAATGTGAAATCTGTATTCAGGGTAAGAATATCCGAAAATTACTTTCTTCTATCACAAGGACATCTGAACCCCTCAAACTTATTCATAGTGGTGTGTGCGACTCGAACAGCGTTCTCATCCAAGGCGATAGAAGATAATTTGTGACATTCATTAATGACCACTCTAAATTTTGTTACTCCTATCTTCTCAAATTTAAGAATGAAATCCTCGATTGGTTTAAGGTGTATAAAGCCGAAGTTGAGAACCAACAGAAAAAGAAAATCAAAATTCTGAGATCTGATCGGGGGATTATACCTCAAATGAAATTAGACTCATTATCAAGAGCACGACATTATTCATGAAGTAACTGCTCCCTACATATCTCAGTCCAACGGTGTAGCTGAAAGGAAGAACAGAACACTGATAGACATAGTAAATTACATATTTGTAACGGTCTAAGATTTCTTAGATCCTCAATTAATATAAACATTCTTTTAAACTGGCAGATTATTATAATTATATCCAAATCCTTAAAAAATTTTACAGCACCTCCTTTGTAAATACTGATATGTCTAAATATACATTTCAACTCACAATAATTTCGGCCAACATCAGTCTAATTATTCTCAATCCAAACATATAAATCAAAGTTAATAATCACCCACGTAATTATAATAATGTTTCGACTCACAACGTCCTACTTATATGAAAGTAAAAGAAATATACGCTCGAGAGTGTCCCTCTCGGCATCCCCAACATAATATAGAATCAACTTTAACTCTAACTCATCACCAAAATCACAGTCTAATTTATCTCCATTCATATCCATCCTACAGGACAAACATAAGCCACAAGTATGCATTGAATAGGATTATAAACAAGAACTAAATTTACATCTTTAATACAATCGTTATTAGCAAAATTCTTAACAAAACGTCTAAACCTGAAGCTGGTCCTCCACCATGTCGCGACCTGAAACATGAAACTGGGAGGAAGTGAGCTCGACAGCTAAGTGAGAGAGAATCAAAGTGTATTACGGAAGGAAAACACAAGTAATAAGGAGCAAATTTTTTTAATTCAATAATCATAGCAAGAATGGATGAACAATAGAAACGAGGAACAAGCAATATCTTATAACGAACAATTAATACAATGATCTATATAATCTTTGTGACAATCTGACTTCTTTAGTAACTGATTTCCTTTAACTTTCTTTAGTTTTTCTGTTACAGATTATATGGTCTAAGAATTTAATAAAATACTCGCTTAGCTATTTATAGCTTATGTATGATTCTGTCTTAAGTACTCTCGGCACGTATCACCACGTATCTCATATAAACATACACAAAGTACAACAAACATACTCTAAATTTTATGGGGATAGTTATCTGTTCCGATGATACAACATCACAATATCACCCCATATCATTTTAAGTATAGGTTATCCATATAGATAATACAAATCTCACATAATCATACTACTCTTCACAGTATTTGAATATTATACTTAGTGATATACACATCGCACATTATGCATATGCTTACACAGTCACAAATGAAGTGTGAGATTCTCCGTCTTTCCCCTCCTACCGGCTCCCGCCTGATCATGTGTGTGTGCGTGTGTGCGTGTGTATGTATGTCTGTATGTGTGTTACAATAACACAATTTTTCCTCCTACCGGCTCCCACGTAGCCCCTTCCTCTGTTATATATATAGCATCACAATAACACAAGTCCCCCTCCTACCGGCTCCCACCCGGCCCCTTCCTTCGATACACACACACACACAATAGAACAATGACACTGTCTTCCCCCTCCTACCGGTCTTGCCTGGCCCCTTCTTCGATACACACACACACATACATACAATAGAACAATGACACTGTAACGCAACAAATGTAAATATGCATACCCACAGATAACAAGTTCATCCACAATACAAAAGATCAATTTCACTTTCAAGAATTCCGTGTGGTTCAGTATATATATATATATATATATATATATATATATATTATATATATATATATATATATATATATATATACATAATGCATATATAAGTTGACATTGTAGTGATTTACTCACCTTAATTATATGAGTCAGGTTCTTATTCTCGTTACCAATATTCAATCTTCTATTATGATTATGAATAACTATTGTCAGTGTGTGTGTACACATGTACCAATAACCATAAAGAAATAGTAAATATCAACTTACCGAATAATTACTTACATTCCCAGTACACATTGTTAGGCCACACAGTGATGTCTTGTAGTTACATAACTTCCTTTTTGCACGTTTGATATTTGATGTCCGAAATCGACTAACTACCAAACCATTTTTGAAATCTTAACATAATTGTTAATTGTAGGTTTCCCAATAAGCCAACTCTTAAGCAACATCAACCATTTATTTCAACAATTTTTTTTAACGTAGTTAAAAAGTATAATACTTAATAATTTAAGTTCGATACACAAGTTATTAATCAATCATCACGTTCCACAACAAGTTCTCAGTTTATCAAAAATTAATCGGTTCTTTGATATTTGCAAGTCTATTATGTAATGTAATAGCTAATTTCATAATCAAGTTCAACAATTAAATTCTGGTATGTAATTTATCATACATTAATTATTAGGGTGTCGTTCAATTATATCAATGTTCATGTTTAACTCTACTTCTATTCATACTCCATTAGGTTATGAGTTCTAGTTCGCTTACCCAATCCTTAAGGTAACTAAATTTGAAGTCTAGAAATATACTAACACTAGACATTATCACTAAAACTAAAATACCGAAAGGGAAAAAAATCAACTTTAATTAAATGGAGTTCACCAATCTTGTGTTAAGTCACTTGATCACTCAGAGGAGTGGAAAAAAAATTACATCAAAGGACTAGTTTGGTTCTTAAATAAATTGTCACAAAATTGATCAAGTGGGCACATAAGGGGTAACGAGTCCTCAATAAAAACAAGAAACTACATATCAAGAGATGTGTAGGCAAACTCTGACATAGAAGAAATAAAGTCTTATCTCAAAATCTAACTCTTGCAGGCTACTGTAACGCCCCGATCCGGGACTGAGGATTCTCGCATCTGAGAAGGGAGAGAGAAAAATAAATAAATATAATATCTGGATAGATTCCGGTATTCGGGGAAAACACCGGAAACTCCAGAAAAGCCCGAAAAATAGAGTAACTCGGAAAGCTTTCCAAAATTCTCAAAAATAATAAATATTATGAAAAGATTTTGGTGAAATCGGTTTTCAGAAATAAAATCCCATTTTCAAAATAAAAATCCTGAAGTCAATCGTCAATCTCGGTCTACACCGGATTGGCCAGATTTTGATAAAATCGGAAAATTCTCAGAAAAAATATTTAGATAGAAAATATAATTTTAAGAAGTTATGGGAAAGCCGTTTCTTGAAATTCAACTCCGTTTGTAAATTAAAAATCCGGGAATCGGTCAGCGGTACTGGTCGACACCGTTTTTGAAGACTTTCAACTTAATTCAGGAAAATTTCAGAAAATCATAGAAAATCTAAAATATTGGAAAATGATGTTTAAAACTGAAATCGGTCAAATCGGAATAACGAAAACACCAAATCGAGCAATTCACTAGGATCGGGTCCTCGGTTCAGACTAGGGCTGACTCCGGTCCGTGAATCCAGATCTAAGACAAAACGATCATATAAAGAATTCATAATACAAAAAAATACAGGAAGCAAATCAAAAAATACGATCGAAAAATCTGAATACGCAACTAAGTACGTATTCCGGGAGCGGGGTGTTACAATCCGTCCACCTTACAAAAAATTGTGTCCTCGCAATTTCGATAAGGGGTAATTGAACACAAAGAGGACAAGGACGGGAATTTATACCAATCAAGATATGAATCACTGCAGGTAGGGCTCCCCAAGTCGACTGAACAATAATCTGAATATAGACATCTTTTGCACTTCCTGCTGCATAAATCTTTAAACGATGCCAAATAATACTGACCATAAATAAAGAAGACCGATAATTGAGAATTCCGAATACCAGGCATCGATCACTCTGAAGGATATAGCCGAGAATATAGAATACCCGTAGAGAATCCTGACTACTGACTTCTGAAAGATAAACCGATCAGGATCAATCCAGAGAATACCGAGCTTCATAGAGTTGGCCGAAGAGATCATGTCATAGCTTCATTCAGAACTAGCCACTACCTCTCTAGTATATCCATATCTTAAATTGGTATAAAGGCTTCGAAAAACCAAAACAGGGGAAGGATGGAAGAGATTAGGAATCAAAGGAAGGATGATCAAGAATGAATAGATAACTCTGTACTTGTAGTTGGACTGTATAACCAGGACTCATGCAATTCCAGTTGCAAATTTCTTTACCATTAATTTGCCGTCTGGACGTACTGAGGATGCGAGAGCCTAGGCTCTAATACCACCCTGTAACGCCCCGATCCGGGACTGAGGATTCTCGCGTCTGAGAAGGGAGAGAGAAAAATAAATAAATATAATATCTGGATAGATTCCGGTACTCGGGGAAAACACCGGAAACTCCAGAAAAGCCCGAAAAATGGAGTAACTCGGAAAGCTTCTCAAAAATTCTCAAAAATAATAAATATTATGAAAAGATTTTTGGTGAAATCGGTTTTCAGAAATAAAATCCCATTTTCAAAATAAAAATCCTGAAGTCAATCGTCAATCTCAGTCTACACCGGATTGGCCGGATTTTGATAAAATCGGAAAATTCTCAGAAAAAATATTTAGATAGAAAATATAATTTTAAGAAGTTATGGGAAAGCTGTTTCTTGAAATTCAACTCCGTTTGTAAATTAAAAATTCAGGAATCGGTCAGCGGTACTGGTCGACACCGTTTTTGAAGACTTTCAACTTAATTCAGGAAAATTCCAGAAAATCATAGAAAATATAAAATATTGGAAAATGATGTTTAAAACTGAAATCGGTTAAATCGGAATAATGAAAATACGAAATCGAGCAATTCACTAGGATCGGGTCCTCGGTTCAGACTAGGGCTGACTCTGGGTCCGTGAATCCGGATCTAAGACAAAACGATCATATAAAGAATTCATAATACAAAAAAATACAGGAAGCAAATCGAAAAACGATCGAAAAATCTGAATACGCAACTAAGTACGTATTCCGGGAGCGGGGTGTTACAGCTACAAATATGTAATCTGTCCAAATCTTAAAGTTAGTCATGTTATCATGGATCACTTTCTTTACATCCAATATAAATGGATTTATTAGGGTTTATTCAATCAATTTAGACCACGGAGTATTAGATTCAATGATAAAAATAAGGTTGGACATACTATATCACTTTGCTCGAGAAATAAAATTCTCTATAACCTTCCACACACAATAAACTTAAACAAAAATATGATCATAAGAGAAGAATTTCTTAATTTATTCTTAATTACAATGAAATGATATTAGTGAATAATTAAATTTCTAATAGTTTATTTCTAACTTTTCTTTCTCAAGGGTGTCCTGGAGTCTTAACTATAAGAAAAGAATATATACTCAAGTTTTTTTTCATATAGGAAAGTACTTCATGTATTTCTTCAAGTACGTAAGATTTGTTGATGGAGGATCGGTGTAAACTAGTTACATCATGAATCAGTTTGCACTAGATCACCCTCAAGGAATCAAATTGAGATTATAAGGGCGAAATCAAATACAAGAATAATATAAAAGAACACTTATATTTATAATATTCTCCACTCATAAGAGATAAATATGAAAGTTCAATGTGTAGCCTAATGCCTACGAAGAGGAATTATAAAGTAATGCATAACTGATGAAAGCTTAAGCTTTTAGCACGCTCAGGATCATTCATGGACCGATATAAGGACGATTCGTAAATACTTGAATGGTATTCATGCTTCCACGATGATGTCCTAAAGACCAATATCAGGATCAAAATACTTTGTGAATAACAATATCAGAAGTTGGTGCCATTACAGAAAGTCTAAAAATTATCGATTTCGATTTCAGAGGTATATTCAGTCATATTAAGAAAATAATGATATTTGTGCATGTGTTAAGTGTAAAGATCGCCTCAATTCCTAAAAAGTTTCTATTATTACGATTTTGAATGCTTGAATGTCATATGATGACAGGTTAAAGTAGAAATCTCAACAAGGACACCACAAATACCACTTACAGTATTTATCGATTTTTCTTAATTATTTACGAAGATGGATCCTAGGGAGTAATTTTTAAATAGACTCAGTCATATAAAATTTATAACGTGGAAGAAGACACCACCTTATGCTATTATAAAGTATGAAGAGATGTGTGTTTCACATATTTATTGACATGAAAGAATATCTAAAATTAAAAAAATCACATATCAACTATCGCCTACAAAGGAAAGAACAAGATTTTAGATATATAATTAATTGGTAAGAATCAATACATGTCACATTAATATTTGAGATACGAAGAGTTATACATAAATCTCAACGAGAGGATATATACTTGTGCATTTTAAACTTATGAAACATCAATAATCGTTTTCACTTACTCCTATCCTATAAATCAGTTGTCACTTAAGAATCTAAGATACCCAATCTACACTCAAGAATTAGTTAATACACACTCGCATATAATGGTATATTCCATCAATATATAATTCTAACCATTACGTTAAGCTTTTCTTCAAAAGTGATTTATATATAAATGAGTGAAAGATTTACCAAGTTATACATGAATTAATCAAGAACCATATTCATCAACACAAGCACAACCCAAGGTTCAAATGATCTCTAACATCCACGTTCGATTAATGCAAAGCAAGCTTTAGTAGGAAAAGATAAATTGTAGGATTTAATTCACAAATAGGAGAATAACCCCCTTACCTATAACTTCTGTCAATTATATCTCCTTTGATATGGACTCTACTAATGATTCAATTGAAAATAATTATTTCAGATTAGGGGAAAAAAATACTCCCATAGTTTTTTGAACCAAGTTCAAATATTTAACAAGTTTCAATGGAATTAACTTTTGAATCAAAAATTTGAGATCCATCACAACTAAAAACTTTAATAAGGAACAAGATCAACTAGGGAACTATAATCAAAACCCTGCAGGAATTCCAGATCTCCAACAAGTGGTAAACTAGTTGAGTTTGAAGAGCTTTTAAAAAATTTATTCGAATTGATTTAGGCAAAGGGGCTCCTTCACCTCCTCCTCGCTCCCTCAGTCAGCCGCCCGTCGCCCGCGGCCTGGCTCCGGTCGCCGCCGCCCGGTGCTGCTGCTTCTGCTGGCATCGCACGCGCTACTCAGAGAGGGAAAAGAAAGAAAGAGGGAAATAGAGAGGGATTTTGAAGGAATTTGAGAGGGAAGAATTATTTTTGGGGGGAATTTTGTTACCGATCGAATCACAAGGAAGGGGGAGGGCTTCAGAATTGGGGAAGAATGAGAGAGAAGAGTAGGGGATGAAATGAAATTGCTTTTTTTTCCCCTTATTGTCCTTATATATACACATATGTTTATAAGTGTATGAAAATCACCCCTAAATGCTGAAATACACCTAGAGGGGGGGTGAATAGGTGTAATTGCTAATCTAATGATCTTTTTAAACTTAATAGAATGAGTGATGCAACGATCTCTCAAAATACGACTAAGAGCCGAATACCCCGTAAGAGGTTTTGAACTCCTTCCTCCCAATTCTCCTTAAAATGGGTTAGAGGTGCGCAATGCAACCGTGTTGTATGAGATATGATCGAACAAGTAAAGAATGAAATGCTATGATGAAATACACACAATCAACAACACAAGTAAAACAAACAAGAGAAGATTGCACAAAGAAAAGGGTTAGTTCTCAAGCAAATAATTGAAGACAATATAAAGTAAGAGAAATAGTAAGCAAGAATAACGCAAGGCAATCGCAAACACAATTGATTTGTTTCGAGGTTCGAGCCACCGCTCTAGTCCCCGCCTTCACCTCCGTGAAGGGTTTCCACTATCCACCGAGGATGCCTTACAAGTTTGATCTACCGAAGACCCCAAGCCCTTAGCTTCACAACTTACAAAGAACTCCACCTAGGAGTTGTCTCCACAAGAACAAGGATCACAAGAACAATAGTGATCTCCTCAAGATCACAAAACTCTTTCTCAAACCTTTTACAACACTCTCACTCTTTTTACAACTTCTCTATAGTATGAGTAGGACTTTTGGCTCTATGAAGTGTGGTGAGAAAACTTCAGTTGTAGAGTGATATTAGCAATCAAACACAACTGAAAAACTAGCTCAAAAGATTGGAATTGAAAGCTTTAAACAATTTTTCTTTTTCTCTTTGAAAACAATGAAAACTTGAGGATTTTTCTAAGTAAATAACAAGGACCTATTGCCCTCTATTTATAAGGAGAGAATAGGTTAAAACTCTTTTCTTTACATCTAATTTGACCTGCAAAAGGCCTCCAACAACTCTCTAAAACTCTGATAAAGATGAAAAAGAAAACAGATTTTCAGACTTGCCCAAAGAGAAAAGAGCCGTTAGGCTGCAGCAGGCTTGGCGGTCGACCGGTCCGGTCGACCGTCGCCTTGCTGGCAAAGAGCCGTTGGGCTCCGGTCGACTGTCCGGTCGATCGTCCTCTTTGAGAAAACACAGTTTCCTTCTACCGGTCGACCGGTCGGTCGACTCAAACAAACCGAGAGTGGATCTGCTTACAGTCGGTCGACCGGTCGGTCGACCGACAGACGTGCACAAACGTGCACGTCCTGGCACAGGCGCCGGTCGACCGGGCGGTCGGCCGGTCAACCTGAAACAGGGAAAACTGGTAGGATTTGGAGTTGGAAAATTTTGTGAAAAAAATATTTTGAGATACTTATAACTAAGTATTATACAAAAATAGTCTATACACATGTTTTAAACAAGATATTCAATTTGTAACAAGTTTGGATACATGTATATATAAACTTAAGCATAAAACTTAGAAACAAACATTTTTAAACATAGAATTTTGTAAGGAAAAATGTGTGTGTGTATCCTAGAGCCAAATATCATATACTCAAACTTTAACATTCTATTCTTACAAGGTTCTAAGGACTTCAAGGCTTCAAGAGGGGCTTTCTCCACTTGATCTTCAGTTTTGCATCTTGAGCCCAATTTGAGTTATCTTAAGTCCAAGTCACCTTCCTTTAGGGAAGAAAACACCTATGCAAGATAGAAAACCTGAAACACACTTAAACAACAAATAATATTAGTACAAATAACTAATATGTTTTGTAATCATCAAAACACACTAAAGACGGGTGATTGTAACCTTGGGCCAACAATCTCCCCCCTTTTGATGATGACAAAACATATAAGTTATTTAAACAAATAAAGGAAGAAGAGCTTGGAAAGCTCCCCCTCAAACAATGCTATGTAAAAAATAACTATGAGTGAGATACATGAAGCATTGAAAACTTAAACATTTTTGTCAAAACTTATATACCAATTGAAATCAAACTTAATCTTATATACCAATTAAACTTATACTTTTTCTTTTAAACTTATAGTTTTAATCTTTTTCTCCAAAAACTCAAGTAAATAAACAAAACTCAAACTATAAGCAAACTTATTTCTTTTTCTCCCCCTTTTTGTCATACATCAAAAAGGGTTAAAATCAAAACAAACAAAACACCAAAATAGAAATATTTTAAGAATCTATCACGCAACATTCAACTCACCACAAATAAATGAAAATCTAGCATAATCTAGAGGTTAGTAAAAATATCGGCAAGTTGAAAATCGGTAGAAACATAATCAATATCAATATCACCTTTCTCATAATGATCTCTAAGAAAGTGATACCTAATGTCAATGTGTTTGGTTTTACTATGTTGATTTGCATTTTTTGTCATGTGAATAGTACTAGTATTATCACAAAATATTTTAACATGATCAAAGTGTAAATCATAGTCAAGGAGAGTATGTTTCATCCAAAGAACTTGTGCACAACAAGCTCCGGCTGCAACATACTCCGCCTCGGCGGTTGAAAGGGCTACCGAATTTTGCTTTTTGGAAGACCAAGATACAAGACAATTACCTAAGAATTGACATGTTCCACTTGTGCTCTTCCTATCTACCCTACAACCCGCATAGTCGGCATCCGAAAAACTCGTCATTGAAAATTGGCCAGTTTTCGGATACCACAAACCCATTTCAATAGTGCCCTTTAGGTATCTAATTATGCGTTTAACCGCAATTATGTGAGATTCTTTAGGACAAGATTGAAAACGTGCACAAAGACAAACGGAAAACATAATATCCGGCCTACTAGCCGTCAAATAAAGCAAGCTACCTATCATGCTACGATATAATTTAATGTCTACACTTTTACTTTGTTCATCCTTGTCAAGCTTTGTAGTTGTTGCCATGGGAGTTTTGCTTACTTTAGATTCTTCAAGCCCGAACCTCTTGATTAGTTCCTTTGTGTACTTGGCTTGATTGATGAAGATCCCATCCTTCTTTGCTTGATTTGGAGTCCAAGGAAATAGTTGAGTTCCCCCATCATAGACATTTCGAATTCATCCTTCATGCATGACTCAAAAGCTTGACAAAAGATTCATTAGTAGAACCAAAAATAATATCATCTACATAAATTTGCACAATAAGATATCATTTTCTACATGTTTTGTAAACAAGGTTGTATCAATTTTACCTTTCTTAAAACCATTTGAAATCAAAAATGAAGAAAGTCTTTCATACTAAGCCCTAGGGGCTTGTTTTAAACCATAAAGAGCTTTATCTAATTTGAATACAAAATCCGGATGTGTAGGATTAACAAACCCGGGGGGTTGTTCAACATACACCTCCTCTTCAATAAAACCATTTAGAAAAGCACTTTTAACATCCATTTGAAACAATTTAAAATCTTTATATGAGGCAAATGCTAGTGTCATCCGTATGGCTTCAAGCCGTGCTACGGGTGCAAAGGTTTCTTCAAAATCGATTCCTTCGATTTGAGTGTAACCTTGGGCAACTAACCTAACTTTATTCCTAACAACGTTACCCGATTCATCCAACTTGTTCTTAAAGATCCACTTAGTACCAATTGTTGGTCTATCGTGGGGCCTAGGACAAGGTGCCAAACTTGGTTGCGCTCAAATTGATTGAGTTCCTCTTGCATAGCTAGCAACCAATATGAATCGGCCTCGGCTTCGAGGACGTTCTTGGGTTCAACATGAGAAATAAATGCATAATGTCCACAATAGTCATAAAGTTTAGAGCGAGTTGTTACCCCTTTTGATACTTCACCTATGATGAGGTCCTTGGGATGATGTGGATTGTATCTCTAATCCTTTGGAAGTTGTTGAGTGGGCTCTTCTCCATTTGTTTGATCTTCATTTCCTTGAGCCTCTTGTATTTTAGCTTCACTTCCTTCATCATCCTTTGGCTTGTCTCCCATAGTAGGTGTATCCTCCAAGGTCACTTTCTCCAAGCCTTCATGCAAAGCATCTATTTCTACAACATTCTTAACAAACAAGTTAGATTCCTTAAACTTAACATGTATAGATTCCTCAATAGTCAATGATGACCTATTGAAGACTCTATAAGCCTTACTAGTACTAGAATAACCCACAAATATAGCCTCATAAGATTTAGGATCAAATTTTCCTAAATTATCTTTTGTATTTAAACAAAACATTTGCATCCAAAAACCTTGAAATATGAAATTTGGTTTTCTAGAAAAGTACATTTCAAAAGAGGTTTTTGTAGTATTTTTACACAAGAAAACATGATTTGATATATAGCATGATGTATTAACGGCCTCGGCCCACAAATAATGTGGTAGACCATATTCACTAAGCATTGTCCTAGCCATCTCTTGCAAAGTTTGATTTTTCCGTTCAACTACTCCATTTTTTTTGTGGAGTTCTAGGACAAGATAGTTCATGCTTTATTCCATGTTCTTCATAAAAAGTGGTAAAGGGTTGGTTAATGAATTCACCTCCTCTATCACTTCTTATTCTTAAAATCGAAACATCCTTTTCTTTTTCAACTCTTTTCTTAAAAGCTTGGAAATACGAAAATGCTTGATTTTTATGCTCAAGAAAGAAAACCCAAGTAAAACGTGAAAAATCATCAACTAAAACAAATGCAAATCTATTCCCACTTAGACTTTTGGTTTGTGTAGGGCCAAATAGATCCATATGGATTAACTCCAAAGGACGTGATGTCATGATATCCTTAATTGACTTGAAAGAAGACTTAGTTTGTTTCCCAAATTGACATGCGTCACAAACTCGGTCCTTTTCAAAATTCAAATAAGGAATACCTTTCACCATTTCCTTTGTGTTAAGCCTAGATATATGGTCAAAAGAAATGTGGCCTAATCTTCTATGCCACAACCAAGAGTCGTCATCGAGGGCTTTTAAACATGTTATATTACAAGACATATTTAACATATCTATCATATAAACATTACTTTCACGAAAACCGGAAAACACACAAGCATTAGAAATTCTATCAATTACTTTACAAACAACATTATCAAAAACTACATCAAAATCTTTATCACATAATTGACTAACACTCAAGAGATTATGCTTGAGGCCGTCAACTAAAACTACATTCTCAATTAAAGGGGATGTGCCAAGTTTTATATTACCGATACCGATGATTTTACCCTTGGCGTCATCTCCGAAGGTGACGGTGCCACCTTCATGGTATCTTGATAGGGTTGCAAAGTTGTTGATATCCCAAGTCATGTGCCTTGAGCAACCACTATCAAGATACCACAATCCTCTACGTCGTTGGGCTTTGGAAGGTACCTATATCATTTAACAAAGTTGTTGACTTTGGTACCCAAACTTTCTTGGGTCCTTGAAAGTTAGTGTTTCGAACCCAAACATTATGAAAAGATGCACTTAGTCTATCATAGAAAAAATTGGCTAAGTGTCCTTTCCGCCCACAATGTGAACATGAGAACACTCTTCCATACATGAATGCATGATGAGTGTGTGAAGTGTGAGCATGCTTTGGGGGTTTGCCACGATGTAAAGGTTGTGTGGTATGAACATGAGCATGAGCATGGAACATTTTTCTTAGGGGCTTGTTTCTTAGGAAACATGGCCTCTATCTTCTTCTTATCAAACTCACTACACTTTTTCAAAACAATACCTAAAGAATCTATTCTTTCCTTAAGCATGGTAATCTCATTAGCATCAACAAATGGGGACTTGCCTTTACAAGAAGTCTTATATTTATCAAATTCATTTTTAGTGAAAACCAAAGTAGAATGCAAGTCATTATTTTCTTTAGAAAGATTTACAACTTGAAGACTAAGAGATTCATTTTCCTTTTTTCATTTTAAATACTTTTTCTTTAAGAAGTCATAATTGTGAGACAATTCTACAAAAGCTTCTCCTAACTCATCCATGGAAAGATCTTCATCAAATGAAGGGGAAGGGGTTACCTTGCTTGTGCTTTCATTAGCCATGAAGCACATGTTGGCGATGTCGATCTCCTCCTCGAATTCGCTCTCGGAATCCCATGTCGCCTTCATTGCTTTCTTCTTGAAGGCTTCTTGGATGAGGATGGCTTCACTTTGTCCGGACATTCCGCAACAATGTGTCCCGGCTTTTGGCAATTGAAGCATATGATCTTTCTTTCTTCTTTGCCTCCTTGCCATCTCCTTCTACCTTGGAATTTCGCCTTGTTGTACATCCTCCGGACATTCTTGACAAGAAGTGAGAGCTCTTCGTCATCTTCTTCTTCATCATCTTCGTCGGAGTGAGTAGCTTGACTTTTGAAAGCTATGGTCTTCTTCTTGGAGGGAGCCATCTCCTCTCTTGCTTTCCTTTCCATCTCATGGGTTTTTAGATTCCCAATGAGACCAATTAACTCTATCTCATCCTTGTCGTTGAGTTCCTTCAAGGTTGTAGCCTTGAATTCCCATGAAGGAGGAAGAGCCCGGATGATCTTTCTTACTTTTTGATCATTGTTGATGTCCTCACCTAGAGAAGAAAGTCCATTAGTAATCTTGGTAAATTTTGTAACCATATCATCTATGGTTTCATTCTCTTGCATGCTAAAATTTTCATATTGGGACCGAAGAAGGTCTATCTTGGCCCTCTTCACTTGTGATGTCCCCTCATGTGTGACTAACAAATGGGTCCAAATCTCGTATGAGGATTTGCAATGGATGACTCTAGCTATGTCATCATCATTGAGGGCTTGTAGGAGTGCATAATGAGCCCTAGCATTGGCATCAAACTCTTTGGTCTCAATTTCGGACCAAGTAGATTCATCACCGGTGGGTGTGGTAAAAGATTTGGTCACGGCCTTTGCAACTCGGCTACCTAGAGATTGCAAGAACACGGTCATCTTAACCTTCCATATGGGAAAGTTAAGTCCATCAAACTTAGGGGGTGTCTTGATACCATCGGCCATGTTTACTAAATGAGTATGAATGAAATGATTAGCAATGTGAGGATCTCTCTAAGGTTGTTAAGCCAAATCCTAGAGTCCAAGCTCTGATACCAATTGAAATACACCTAGAGGGGGGTGAATAGGTGTAATTGCTAATCTAATGATCTTTTTAAACTTAATAGAATGAGTGATGCAACGATCTCTCAAACACGACTAAGAGCCGAATACCCCGTGAGAGGTTCTGAACTCCTTCCTCCCAATTCCCCTTAAAAATGGGTTAGAGGTGCGCAATGCAACCGTGTTGTATGAGATATGATCGAACAAGTAAAGAATGAAATGCTATGATGAAATACACACAATCAACAACACAAGTAAAACAAACAAGAGAAGATTGCACAAAGAAAAGGGTTAGTTCTCAAGTAAATAATTGAAAACAATATAAAGCAAGAGAAATAGTAAGAAAGAATAACGCAAGGCAATCGCAAACACAATTGATTTGTTTCGAGGTTCGAGCCACCGCTCTAGTCCCCGCCTTCACCTCCGTGAAGGGTTTCCACTATCCACCGAGGATGCCTTACAAGTTTGGTCTACCGAAGACCCCAAGCCCTTAGCTTCACAACTTACAAAGAACTCCACCTAGGAGTTGTATCCACAAGAACAAGGATCACAAGAACAATAGTGATCTCCTCAAGATCACAAAACTCTTTCTCAAACTCTTTTACAACACTCTCACTCTTTTTACAACTTCTCTATAGTATGAGTAAAGGACTTTTGGCTCTATGAAGTGTGGTGAGAAAACTTCAGTTGTAGAGTGATATTAGCAATCAAACACAACTGAAAAACTAGCTCAAAAGATTGGAATTGAAAGCTTTAAACAATTTTTCTTTTTCTCTTTGAAAACAATGAAAACTTGAGGATTTTTCTAAGTAAATAACAAGGACCTATTGCCCTCTATTTATAAGGAGAGAATAGGTTAAAACTCTTTTCTTTACACCTAATTTGACCTGCAAAAGGCCTCCAACAACTCTCTAAAACTCTGATAAAGAAGAAAAAGAAAACAGATTTTCAGACTTGCCCAAAGAGGAAAGAGCCGTTAGGCTGCAGCAGGCTTAGCGGTCGACCGGTCCGGTCGACCGTCGCCTTGCTGGCAAAGAGCCGTTGGGCTCCGGTCGACTGTCCGGTCGACCGTCCTCTTTGAAAAAACACAGTTTCCTTCTACCGGTCGACCGGTCGATCGACTCAAACAAACCGAGAGTGGATCTGCTTACAGTCGGTCGACCGGTCGGTCGACCGACAGACGTGCACAAACGTGCACGTCCTGGCACAGGAGCTGGTCGACCGGGCGGTCGGCCGGTCAACCTGAAACAGGGAAAACTGGCAGGATTTGGAGTTAGAAAATTTTGTGAAAAAAATATTTTGAGATACTTATAACTAAGTATTATGCAAAAATAGTCTATACACATGTTTTAAACAAGATATTCAATTTGTAACAAGTTTGGATACATGTATATATAAACTTAGGCATAAAACTTAGAAACAAACATTTTTAAAACATAGAATTTTGTAAGGAAAAATGTGTGTGTGTATCCTAGAGCCAAATATCATATACTCAAACTTTAACATTCTATTCTTACAAGGTTCTAAGGACTTCAAGGCTTCAAGAGGGGCTTTCTCCACTTGATCTTCAGTTTTGCATCTTGAGCCCAATTTGAGTTATCTTGAGTCCAAGTCACCTTCCTTTAGGGAAGAAAACACCTATGCAAGATAGAAAACCTGAAACACACTTAAACAACAAATAATATTAGTACAAATAACTAATATGTTTTGTAATCATCAAAACACACTAAAGACGGGTGATTGTAACCTTGGGCCAACACATGCCACTTGGCCTCATCTCCTCTTACCCTACCTATCTTCTTACCCACCCCCGTTCACTTAAACCATTTGGAGTATATAATTATAGTATCTCACTTGTATTTGTTTGTATTTACACAGTATACCTATACATCAATTAATACATGAATTTACATATTACACAATTTAGTGTAAACACCACACACATACCCATGTCCTGACACAAGGATATTATATTTGTACAAATTTCATACATACCTGTATTCAAATATCCTATTTATCCCACTTCAAGAATTTAAATTAAATTTCAAAAAATTATTTTTACTAGATTAATTCAATCATCACGTCATATAATCTTGTATTAATCTTTTTAAATCACGGATCAGAATACTAAATCAAGATTCTAAAAATCAGAGTGTTACAATATAACTCAGCTCAGATGCACCGAGAACCTCTGGGGTAAAGCTCTCCTTTCTGCCTGTTTTATTCTCAACAGGGTTTCCCGAAAAGACTCTGACATTGCTCCCTATAAATTTTGGAAAGGGAGAACTCCTAATATTCAATTCTTCAATGTCTGAAATTATTTGGCTAAGGTTTCAATACCGGAACCGAAGAAAAAGAAAATTGACCACAAGACTGTTGATGCTATCTTCATCGGATATGCGTTAGATAGTACTGTTAATCGATTCCTAGTGGTTAACTCTGAGATCAGTGAAATATCCAACAACATCATCATCGAAACTAGGGATATTATTTACTTTGAAAATATCTTTCCTTTCAAGTATAGAATTTCTAGTGATCATTTTTGCACTCTCTCTGCCTCTGATTTCCCTTCTTCTAGTTTTGCTCCTGCAACTGATTCTGAAACTAGAACGAGCAAAGAATTAAGACTCTTACATCCTACGGTGAAGATTTTTTTACCTATCTTGGGAAGGTGATCCTAACTCCTTCAAAGAAGCAATAGACATTTTCGAGTCTCCTTTGTGGAAAGAAGCCATTGATAGTAAGATCAAGTTCATAATGGAGAATAACACTTGGATTCTCACTAATCTTTCTTCAGTATACAAACCTGTAGGTTGTAAATGGATTTTCAAGAAAAAAACTCAGATCCGATTGTTGGCCCGAAAACCTTTCACCCTAGTTTTGATGATGACTAACTTATGAAGTTATGTTACTAATGATCTTGTGTTTACTAAGTTTTAGATATAGTTCAAGACCATTATTGGTGTTTAGCTTTTACAATGACTCGAAGTTAAGTTTCAAAGCTATCACAAAATGATTCAAGAGCTCAAGTCTTAAAGATTGCATCTAGTACTTGAGATGGAGTCCTCGCTCTATGGATCGTACTGTGGATCAAGTCTACTTGGAGAAGAAGGTCAACAAGAAGCAAAGTCTAGGTTTGTTTGTTTAATTGTTTGTTCAGATCTTGTGTAAGGATAGAATAGTATTGAATTGCTCAAATTCACACACACAAAAGTTTATTTATCGCTTTCATGATAAATAATTTTGGTTTCGGTTTAATCGTTTCGTTTTAAAAAGTTTATGTTTAAATGGTTTACATCTCAATATAACAAGTTTTATGGTTTAAATATATGTTGGATTCTAACCATACATATTAGAGTTTCAATTGTTGATAAAAAACTTATTTTTATGTGTTCAAGTGTTTCGGTTCAACATGTATATCGTTTTGAGTTTCGGATTATCAAGTATATATATATCGGTTTCATAAATAGATTTCATCAAAAGAAGTTTACAAGATTTATATGTATATTGAATTTCATCCATATACATTGATAGTTCATATATGTTTAGAAAACTAATTTTGATGTATCTATTTCATGTGTTTAAGTTTTATTTTTGTCAAAACTTAATTTAGTATTTATTGTCAAAAATAAGTATTACTATGTGCATTGGATTCTATTCATACACACTATGCTTCAAATGTGTTTCAATATCTTATTTTTGTATCTATACAAGTTTTAGAGAAATCAGATTTTTATTTCAAAGTTTAGATTTTGAAAAATACGATTTTTGTTTATGCCTAAATTTCTTTACCTCAAAAATAGTCCACATGTTTGTTATATGTATTGATTCTTGATCACACATATTTGTACTTCAATTTATTTACATGAACTTATTTTTGTAAAATTTATTGAGATTTAATTGAAATTTTATGTAATTAACAAGTTGGTTTTTAAACCCTAAAAATTGGGTTTTTTGACTGCTTGCAGTCGACTGACCGGTCGACCGGAGGCAGGCTCGGTCGACCGACGTGCACACATGCACAGCCCAATAGACGGTCGATCGATTGGCTCAACCCAAGTTTCTATTGGGGGTCGGTCGACCAAGCGGTCGACCGACAGAGAGTTAAACTCTCTGTGCCTTGGGGGTGGTCGACCGACAACCCCAATGATCATAAAAATGATCGTTGCTCGGCGACTGACAGGTCATTTCTGACCTGTTTTGAGCCCAACGGTTAGAATTTTCTGGGCCCTATATAAAGGGCTGTTTTGGTCAGTTTTTGGTATGATTTTTGAGATAAATCAAAAATCTTTATTTGTTTCAAAGTTTTGAAAACTCAAAGAAAAATAAGTTTTGGGAATTCTAGTTTTGTTTTTTTAATTTTTTTCATCTATTAAGAAGTTTTTCCAAGTGTTTTCTTTGTATTTCCTTTCCAAAAATTTTGTTTACTTACACACTTGAGCTATTTATTCAATATATATCCTTTAAGATCTTGTATTGCGAGAGATATTTTTTTATGGTCATTGGATCATCAAGTCTTGTTTGTGATCTTTGTGATCACCAAGTTGTAATCTTTTCTTTACTTTGTGTTTGACATTGTGTTTAACATCTTTTGTAGAGGTGTTAGAGAGTTGGAGTTGTGTGCTCCCTATTTATAAGATGTAATTCCTCGGTGGAGGTCCCTTTGTGGAAGAACTTTGGTGGATATAGTGGAAATTCTTCTGTGTGAAGGCGGGGACGTAGAGCGGTGGCTTGAATCTCGAAACATATTCTTGTGTTTGTGTTTGGATCTCTCTATCTCTCAACTCTCTTCTCTTGTATCTTGCATTGTTGCTCATATCTATACATGCTTGATATTGTTTGTGCGCTCACACTTGTGTTTAATCAAGAAAGCTATTAAAGCACCTCAACTCTTAATTTAGAGGAATCGTGAGGAGAAGTTCCAGAGCCCTTTAGGGGAATTCGGATTCACTCTTGATAACAAGTTGTGTGTGATAGTATTTAGTTTTAATTCCACATTATTTGTCACTAGATTAGCACTACACCTATTAACCCCCCTCTAGGTGTATTTTCAATTAGAATCAGAGTCTACGCTCCTCATATTCGGTTTAGTCACTAGGAGTCTGATCTTTTTATTGCTAATCTAGTTATTTGCCTTGCACACATATTTGTTTACACTCATGGATTATCTTGCTCCATCTATATATGATGTTTCTAACAATGATATGTGAAAGTTTAAGATGAGTACTTACCTTAAAGCCCTAGGATTTCATGTTTATCTTGCCACTGCCAAAAAATCTTATTTTGATAATAAGTACTTAGAGGATAATATACAAGTCATGAATGCACTAAAGCACGCACTTAGCAAAAAACATATTTTTTTGATTTCTCATTGTGATTCTGTTTTTGCAGTATGGAACACTTTGTTCTCTCTTGAAGAACAAACTTCAAATGATATGGAGAGAGAGTCTAATGAACATGGTTCCGATTAAGCTTGCTTCATAATCCAAGAGAATGACCACCTTGAGGTAATCTCAGAATCCAATCTTAATGATTGTGCTAGTACATCCAATGATAACGATAGTATAGATGCACATATGTTGAATGAAGAGCTTTACATGTTTGTGAAAACTTGTTAGAAAAGTATAAATTATTGAAAAATATGAGTTTTAAAAATAAAGAAAGAAAATAAGTTTTTGTCTTCAAGCTTAGATTGTGTTTTGAAAGAAAAAGAAGAGATTTCAAATGAAAATGATTCTTTATCTTCAAAACTTGATCTTGCTTTAAAAGAGAAGGAAATTGTTTTAGAGAAAAATAATAATTTATCCTCAAAACTTGATTTTATTTTGAAAGAAAATGAGATTTTGAAACGTAAAAATGATTTGAATGATGTTTTAGGGAAAAATAATGTTTTGTCTTCTAGACTTAATTTTGTTTTAAAAATTAATGATTCTTTGAAAAACAAAATTGTTTTTATTTTTAATGAATTGGAATATATTTCTTTAGAAAATGTTTCTTTGAAAAATAATTTTACTTCTCATGTTTGTCATGATTCTATTATTTTAACTCCTAGTCATAAGAATTTTGTTTCTCTTGCATGCTCCACATCTTTTTCCATCTTTTTTCATTAATAATGATATTTATGCGTTAAAGAAGAGTGTAGATTGTTTGGGCTCCACTTTGAGCCAATGTGCCATGAACCACACGAGGTTAGAATCCATGTCTCGCAAGAAACTTGCTGCACATATGCATGCACACCTTCCACGGCATACACATGTCATGTTCACACACAAACTCTTTGTACGCCAGAGTGTATACTTGTACATATTGTGATCGTAAAGGCCACCTTACAAAATTATGTTATAATAGACTAATGATTTAAATTTTTGCAAGTAAGAATGTCTGGGTTAGGAGAAATACTAACCCCCATAGACTCAAGAAAGTTTGGGTGCTAAAATCCACTCCTATTGTACTTGATATAGGTGTGGGCTCTCACAAGACGTGAGAGTATTGGTGCTTTGGTGGGGATGCGTTTGAGTATGATGGATACAACTTTGGATGCATCGTATCAGGGAGTTTTGGTGGGAGGACCACCATATTTGGAGAAGTGGAGATTAGTTCAATTGATTTTGATAACTATCTCTTACTTCCATTTTATGTTTTAGCATATCATATTTAGGTTTACATGCTTTCATTTGGATGATTTAGCATGTCATGATTTTAATCCTCATTATGCTTAAATGTAATGCTTATTAGACTTGTAATATACATATATAATATTTGAGATACCCTCATATTTATATGAATTCATATCTTTGTGTTCTCACTATAGTTTAGCTATTGTGTATATCCTAGTTTTAATAACACTTGCATTTACACTAATAATTTCACAATCATGTTTTGGTGTTTTTATGCTTATCATGTTTTGATTACATGTTTAAATATAATTTTCATTAAAACTTGTGATTATACTTGTATAATTAGTGATTACACTTGATTATATGTTTAATGCTTTATTGTTCTTGTGTACTCATTACATGTACTTGTATGACCTAGTTTTGATGATTCTTACATTTATAGTTGTACTCCTATATTTTTTTTATATCACCTTTGTTCATGTTTTCTTGAGAATGTGTTTAGCTTCATATATATATATAGATTTTATCTAAACTACTTGATATACATATTCTATTCTTGAGTCACTTTTATTAGAAGTCATATATTCCATATGGACTCAATTCATGTTTGAATAAATATGTATGCTTTAGTTTAGATAAAAACATACATATACCTTGAAGCTTGTTTAATTTTTGATAAAAATAATTTTTTTCATATTTTATGATTTCATATTTATGAAAAAGAAATTTCATATTTGTTTTTGATGAAATTGAGTCTCATTACTTTATCTCTATGTATATGTTTCTTACATGATTTATGTGCACTCGATATCATTTGTTTACTCATGATTTTTTATTCATAAGCATTTATGTGCTTCATTGATCTTTGAGTGTCAATTATTGTGTATTTACTATGTTTTTATGGGATTATATATATATATATATATTTTTTTTTTTTTGTTTCTTACTTGAAAGATTTCGTACTAGTTTTCAAAATTACTTTAAACTAGTTCTTTATTCTTCAATTAGTAGTGTTTTCAACCTACACTGTATTATTTTCAAGATATTGTTTTAAAAACTTTTATCCTTCAAGGGTGGTTGGCTAGGTGACAATATCTTGTGTGTCTTAATGAGTATTCTTTTAACTTGTGCATGATAGGGCGGATGACATGAGTTGTACACTTAATTATCATGAAAATTGATTTTTGTATACTCATTTTTTCTTATATATTAGGCATCATATTTCAATTGGTACTTAAATTGATCATACTTATATATATATATATATTATATATATATATTATATATATATTGATTGTGCTTGTTTTACATTGACCGTACATGTTTTATAGCACAAATTATTTTATGCTAAGTTTGATTTAGTTAAATGTTAATTGATATCTTTTACAAGCTTATGCAATGGTTTTGTTGGTATTTCAAAATGGAAAAAATATTCTTGACTTTATTTTCAATCGGTATCTTATTCCCACTCTTTTGAGAAAAATATCTTATTTTAGAAAATACTTATATTTTTCATATTGGTATCAATTGTTTACAATTGATATCTATATTGCAAAATGGTTTAGAATTTAAAAAGAATTGAAAATAAATAATCCATATTGTTTTTCAATTGGTATAGTTTTTATATGATATTTATGTTGTTTTCAATTGGTATATTTCTTTAGTTTAAAAATGTGTTTTTCATTTTTCACTTTAAATTGGTATATTCTTTTTGGTATCAAAATTTGTTTTGTTGATTACTAGTGGTATCAAAATTTGTTTTAATTGATTTTTAAAATTTATCCTGACATGTATTACTTATATGCAAGGAGAACTTAATATCTCCTCTATATATAGATTTATGATGAGTGTAGTATATAAAGAAGAGCTTGATCTCTTTTCTTTATATGGTACACGTGTGTAGGAGAAGCGTAACATCTCCTTCTATACATTATATTATGCTTATATGGTTAGGGCTTAGTCATCTCTTTCTTTATGTAATGCATGTATACAGGGAGAGTTAACTTTATAGTCTCTCCTCTTCATGGATTTATATCACATATATATTTACCTTATTTTTCTTCACCCTTTTGTTGATGAATTGACAAAAAGGGGGAGAAAATTTAAAGTTTATATATGCATGTTTATTTGTGCTTATGCATATATATGTTTTATGTTTATGTTTGTTCAGTTCATTGAATATCTACATATTTTATGCTATGCATGAGTTAAGAGAGAGTTTCTAAGAAGCTTATCTTTAATTCATACATATATAACCTCATAAGTTTTGTCATCATCAAAAAGGGAGAGATTATTAGCCCGAAGGCCTTTCTCTCTAGTTTTGATGATGACTAACTTATAAAGTTGTACTACTATCTTGTGTTTACTAAGTTTCAGATATAGGTTAAGATCATTATTGGTGTTTAGCTTCTACAATGGACTCAAAGTCAAATTTTGAAGCTATCACAAGATGATTCAAGAGCTCAAGCATTAAAGATCGCATCTAGTACTCGAGATGGGGTTCTCGCTCTATGGATCGTGTTTTTGGATCAAGTCTACTTGGAAAAGAAGATAGACAGAAGAAAAAGTCTACGTCTGTTTGTTCATTTCTTTGTTTAGATCTTGTATAAGGATAGAATAGTATTGAATTGCTCAAGTTTACACACACAAAAGTTTATTTATCGCTTTCATGATAAATAGTTTTGGTTTAACCGTTTCGTTTTAAAAGTTTATGTTTACATGGTTTACATCTCAATGGAATAAGTTTTATGCTTTATATATGTGTTGCATTCTATCCACACATATTAGAGTTTCAATTTTTAATAAAAGCTTATTTCTATGAGTTCATGCGTTTCGGTTCAATATGTATAAGATTTTGAGTTTCAGATTATCAAGTATACATATAGCGATTTCATAAATAGATTTCATCAAAAGAAGTTTACATGATTTATATGTAAATGAATTTCATCCATATATATTGATGGTTCATACATGTTTAAAAAAACTTATTTTGATATATCTACTTCATATGTTTAAGTTTTATTTTTTTCAAAACTTATTTTGGTATTTATTGTCAAAAACAAGTATATATTATTTACTATATGTATTGGATTCTCTTCATACACACTATGCTTCAAACATGTTTCAATATCTTATTTTTGTATCTATATAAGTTTAGAGAAATCGGATTTTAATTCAAAGTTTGGATTTTTGAAAATACGATTTTTGGTTTATACCTAAATTTCTTTACCCCAAAAATAGTTCACATGTTAGTAATATGTGTTGATTTTTGATCACACATATTTGTACTTCAATTTATTTACATGAACTTATTTTTGTGAAGTTAATGAGATTTAATTAAATTTTTATAGATTTAACAAGTTAGTTTTTAAACCCTAAAAATTGGTTTTTTTTAGGTTGCTTGCGGTCGACCGAAGGCAGGCTCAGTCGACCGACCGGTCGACTGACGTGCACACATGCACAGCCCAATAGGCGGTCGACCGACTGGCTTAACCAAATTTTTGTTGGGGGACGGTCGACCAAGCAGTCGACTGACAGAGAGTTAAACTCTTTGTGCCTTGGGGACGGTCGACTGACAGTCCCAACCGTCATAAAAATGATCGTTGGTCGGTCGACAGGAGGCTGACCGACAGGTCATTTCTAACCTGTTCTGAGCCCAACAACTACAATTTCTTGGGCCCTCTATAAAGGGCTATTTTGGACAGTTTTTGGTATCATTTTTTAGAGCTAAAATTTCTATCTTCTACTAGTTTGCAACAACAAGTTTTTAAACAAGCTTTAGGGCTTCAAAATCAAAAATCTTTATT